>JAABNW020080558.1:1693-18096 GCA_015164035.2 Radianthus crispa
CTGTGCCACGAGGGTTTTTCTCCGGGTTCTCCGGTTTTCCTCTCTCCGTAAAAATCAACTTCAAAATTCCAATTTGATCTGGGAGATATTCTCGATAGGGATAACCTCTAATATCTCCTTTCGCCTTACGATGCGATAAATTCTTATTATTATTATTATCACAGACAAAGCAATTCAAAACGAGGCCAGGGGAAACAAAGGCCTAATATATAATGTTATCAAGAAAATTTGGAAAAATAATCCTAATTTATTCTTTTGTTTCCCCTGGGCCTTGTTTTGAATTGCATTGTTCGTGATCACTCGACCAGAATATCGAAAGTCGGCTATTCGTAGAGGCCAAAAATAGACAGTTTTAATCCATACTGGATTGGAATTCTTTTTTTCATGCTAAAGAAAAAGAATCCCCCCCGGAAAATGACTGTTGAGAAGGCCTCTACTTTTTTCGTTTCTGGGTAAACAGGTATCTTGTAGCATGGGTTTGGGAAGGCTGTGAGGCGTATACTTCATTAAGTTCATCAATTATTTATTTCGAAACATCTTGTCCTAGCCATTAAGCACAGTCACACAGAATCTTGGTATTGTTTGCTTTAATCATTTATTCACAGCATATTTTGTCTTTCATGTGTTTGTGAACTAGCGTTTGAACGAAATAATGGCAACGGGCTCACTTAAAACTGAAAGTTAGATTACACAATTGTTCCCTGAAATGCTTTTCAGGCTCAGAACTGTGGACTGTGCTTTGGGCTGGCACAACGTTTTTTGGACGTATATTCATGATAGAACGCACCTCGTTCCCTTTAGAATAAGATTCTATGTTTGAATGCTATCAAAGTCATGTATCATGATGCGTCAAGGGCTGTTAAACAAAGAATTAATTCTCAAGGGAATCAGGACACGGTGATCTAAAGAGAGTTCATTGCGCAGTAGCCCAAGCTAAGAAGAAAACAGTTGAACTTTAGATGGTAAAATGCGAGTCCAAGAAAAACACATACTAGCAGGACTCTTAGCCACTGGAAATGAAATGGCTGATTTACCGCGGACCAATCAAGGAACGTCAATTATAATGAAAAGAGAGGCTGTGTTATTGAAAGTCAGCTTTTAAAAACAAAGTCTAAAAGGGTTCCTCAATATTCTCTTTCTTTGATCGAATGGCGGTATGATTAAGACGAGTCCAGATGTTTACGAACCAACTTTCTGACATTAATTATTTATCTGTCCATAATTGATAAATTTCCTTGTAATGCGCTTGGTTTGATAAAGAAATAACTTTTGATGTCTAGACTTCAATTCTCTCGTGGTTTGTGCTACACAGAAATAGCAACTGAATAAATTGTAATGAAACGTAAACCTGAAACTTGAAGAACTGAAAACTGAAATCTTGAACATTTCACTGCATTTAACTGCTATTACAATCTTGCATTCGTGTCGCTAGTTGTGTCTTCACCAAATGTATCCCTTGCTATTGTTGTCGAGGGAGTCTTCGGGCTATTGTGCTAGTAATTTAATCGTTTAGTAATGCAAATTCAGTAAACTAGGAGCGACTCGGTTGCAGTTAACATTTGGCCAGCACTTGTTTTTTAGTTCAACAATTTAATGTACTTTAGTCGACTCGGACCTGCTTATCTGTCTGTCGCGTCTCTTTCAAAAGGTAATTCTCGATCACTCTTCTTTGTCTTGTTAGAGTGCCTTTCCATTAACTAATATTCATCAAGTGATAAAATAATATTGTTATGAAAAAGCAGCAAAAATTTAAGTGGTATTTTTTTTTTCTTTTCATTTTGCATGTCATCATGCAAGTGGTAGACGGCAACTCGAGTGTAAGCTAAGGTTGTTATTGTATGAATGTTATGAATTATAATTCCTTCTTGTTCGCTGACAGCACGCACCAACTCGGACAGATTAAAGATGTTTTTGATTAGTTTTGTCAGGATTTGAACAATAGTCTAGCGATTTCACTAATGACAGGATCCATAGAACAAGAAGCCATTTTAATATGACCGATTGATTTTCTTTACAAAATATTAGTCATCAGCAGAGAACAAATGAAAACGGATGACTAATTGATATAAATCAATATAATTCTTAAAATTATTTGGCTTTAAAAATGATTTCGTTTAGTCTCTGAAAAAGACTTCAGATTGCGAGTGTACACACCGAATCGAAATATGGCGTCCAATTCGAATAGCCATTGTTCTGGACTGACTAGCCTCGTTTTCACGTGGAAAAACAAAAGGATTATCACATGTGTGAGAGGCTAGTCAGTCCCGAACAACGGCAATTCGAATTGGACGCCATATTTCGATCCGGTGTATAAAAGGGAGGGGCCTATGGAATGTCTTTTCTAAACCGGCCAATTTGATTGGATATCACTTCGGTAGCCCTTCACTTTCTCAGAAGAGCGTCTGTTATTGGTTCAACCAAACAATAGATTTCATTGTCTATCTTGTGAATCCTTTGTCTCAATCTGGCTCGTTCTATCAAATAACATTGCATGTTCCGACGCGGTGCCACCTGACCCTACTACTTATCCAATACATACTGACAAAAGGTCAAAACCTAAGGATAGTACTGGAAACTTAGGAATAATTCTTTCACGGTGTCTATATTAAAATATTATCTTCCTCTCACGATAGTATACCAGAGAAATATTTTGTATTCTCGTAGAGAACGAACTTTTCTTTTCCCACTTAAACTGTCTTAAATTCTTAGAAAAACGTGCTGATATGCACGCATGCGCAGACGTTTTCCCCTCGTGTCCTTGATAGGAGGGCTTGAACAAACAACACTATATCTCAGGTTTGATTCCTGGACTCAACATCACATACATTAGGGAATCAAGGGTGGTGTAGTGGTAGTACTCTCACCTCAGGGGTCTCAGGTTTGATTCCTGGACTCAACATCACATACATTAGGGAATCAAGGGTGGTGTAGTGGTCACCTCTCCCCTCTGGAGTTTCAGTTTGATTATTGGACTAGCTTGTCATCTCATGGAGTAGTGTTTTTTTTTTCTCCGAGTTCTCTGGTTTTCCTCCTTTAGCAAACTCTAGCAAAATCCCTACAATCTGTGAGTTAGCGATATGCTCTGACGGACTTAGATCAGCCCTGAGTTTGTTTCGGGGTTTAGCGTCAGCCCAGAGGCTGTTTGAGATATTGATAAACACTTACTTCAAGGATATCCAAACCACCTCCCCTAATCGCAATGCATTTCGTGTATATTGTTATGTCTGTTTTTTCTAGTAATCAGTCATCCATCTTACTGGCAGTCTCCTCAGCACCAGCTTACTGCTGGAAATTGACTTGAAAAGGCTAGGAATATTAGTGATAATTACAAAAGAAAACCAGTAAACGTTGGGGGATATGGGAGATAAAAAATAAGTAGGGGATAAAGACTTGGAAATTGTTCAGATAAAACTCGCGGTCGTTTTTAGTGCTGGAGAAATAGCTCGAAGCAAAATGCATTTCATTCTGACGAAGGCAAGCGTAGGAACTCGAACAGCGTTCTTTGTGTGTGGCAAAACATAACCAAGTTATAAAATACATCAAAGTTAAAATTGAAAACTCATATTTGAATCTGGGTAAGGAATTGTTTTGAATAAACTAAGCGCGTTCTTGAAGAAAAGAGAGCTTGGTATTACACGTTTTAGCAAAAAGATAGTCGATATTTTTTATGATCACATTCCTATTAAAGCCTACTGGCATCCGAGTATGACAAGAGTTGAATGATTTGGGATTATCTCACTTAATGTTAAACGAAGAGCATATGGACTTAAGTGATTTGAATAAAGGAGAATACCACTGGAGGTGGGATGAGAGGGGTGAATGGGAATCGGAGATGGTTTGCGTTCACATGCTGGGAGTCTTAAGAATAATTGAATGGTTCTCACTATGAGCTTGACGACAATGGAGTTAAGAATGCAAGTGTAAGAAAGAAAAAAGGAAAAACAATTTCCGTCCAAATTAAAAAACTGGAAGCTTGAATTGAAATTCTCTGATGCCTGAATGATCAAATCCATTGTTAAAATCAATTATTATTATTATTATTATATTAATATTATTAATGTTCCCTGCATGTTCCAGCTCATTTAGAAACCAAAATTGACACCTTTTAGAAGAAGAAAAACATTCCGAACGTTTTCTTGTAAACAAATGGGTCTTGGAAGAAAGCGTCAGCCATCAGCTGTAGTCATTTCATTAGTTGATATTTTAAAAGTGTCTAATCCTGTATTTTGTATAAGCGAGTGAGTAACTCCCTTCGCGTTGTCTCGATCTCAGCATGCAAACAGTACATGATTCTCTAGCTAATAAAAAGCGCGCGTCAACCATTCAAGACTCGGACAATCAAACCAAAGACAAAAAGGAGCTAGTGTGCTCTACTTTCTAGAGCTTTAGTTTCGGAAGTGCCCAACATTCGATGACGTCAAGCCTTCATTTTCCCCTGACGTAGGTTCGAACACATATAGTCAGTAAAAATACCGAGGACCAAGTAGTGCGTGCACATAATTTAACAGCTTGCTTTCCCACCAATTTTGTCATTAAGAAAAACCCCACTATATCAATTATGGTGAAATAATGACTGCCGCTTCTTATTGGGGTCGTTAGCCAAGCACGAAAATTAACAACTCTAATGCCATCATTAGAATATTTATTTTGTTTTGCTAAGATACCAGATGCCCGGATTGGCTGACTAAAATATTCCCACTCTAATGGCGTTTCCTGCTCATTGTTTCAGGATTTCATGTATTTTGATGAGCTGGTCGTCGATTGCCCTATCACGAAGGATGAAATAAAGAGGCAGAGTGAAGGAGTCCTTGGTTGTCATTCGCTAGCCTCACCGCAAGTACATAGTGCTCACTAACTGCCAAGAGAACCGATTCAACTTCGTCATCTTTCTAGCAGTAATTACAACCACTCGTAGAGAAACTCCTGTCATCTCAGACCTGTTCTGGTCTACATCGAAGCCGGGTAATAACCTAGACTTCGCGTACAACACAGAAAAAGAAAAAATCAAGCCGTTGAATTTTTCCCTAGGAAATTCATGAAGTGATCTATGAGATTGACTTAGCGGATACACCATGGATCACTTCAACTTCTCGCGCATGGGTCTGGATTCTCCAAACACTTCTACCAACGGCTCGCAGTTAAGAAATAATTCTACTTCAACAACACATCCTTTTTCCGAGACTCTGGGAGTTCTGATAACCAAGTACATGTTTCTTGGTTTATTAATACTTTTTGGAGTTATTGGTAATGTTCTGGTTGTTGTTGTCACCACCAAACGCAAGGCCTTCAAATCGTCTTTAGACTTGTTTATCAAGAACCTAGCTGTTGCTGATCTTGGTTTCCTACTGCTGGCATCTCCACCTAGCTTGGTGAGAACCATCATGCCTTCGAAATGGCCTTTAGGAGAATTCGTTTGTCTTTATATCTATCCTTCGATGGATATTTTCCACGGCGCTTCTGTATGGATCATCGCAGCTATAGCCGTTGAACGCTACCGGAACATCGTTGGAATGGCGAGGATCCGAAGAGAGAAACAGACGAAGAGATCGGCTAAGATCGTGATGATAGGCGTGTGGTTTTTCTCGTTCTTGCTTTTTTGTATTCCAGTGTATGTGGCTATCATCTTCCACCAAGATAGTACACATACCATATGCACGGTCAGGTGGTCTAGGGGCCAGCAAGATAACCTTATCGGAACCAACATTTACTTTGTATTCATGGTTCTTTTTACATACATTATTCCCCTAAGCGTTATTCTGTGGACGTATTTTGCCATCTCCAGGCAGCTTTCCAGAAGTAACACTTTCATAAGAGGTATAAAGGGAATCATCTCCAAGAAAAGTTCCAGAAATATCACTCAGCTAGACAACTCTTTGCAAAACTTCAGGAATGAGTCGAACATGACGGGGAACTTCCAGAACCATTCTCTTCTATCCCAAGTTGACAGTTACAGACTGGCGCAGAATAAAAGAGCCAAAAACATTCTAACTCCAGTGGCGGTTCTGTTCGCCGTCTCTATATTACCTATAAACGTACTAAGAGTTGTCCTGATATTCTGGAAAGCAATTATTAACGAAAGCTATTACAATATTGTGGTTTTTCTGTGTGTTGTGTTCACGGCTGCCAACTCCTCTCTAAATCCCTTAGTTTATTCAGTCGTGAGCCGCGAGTTCAGAAATGCGCTCAAGTCTCTTTTCAGGAAGAATCCAAGAGTTTTGTCGAGGTGTTCAGCGAGTGGGTTCGGACAAGAGTCGACGGAACACAAACGTATAGATTTCTCCGAGGCACCTGTAACAAACAACTCTTGTCCTTGTGTAGCCAGTGACACTAAGCTTTGACTTTGATTGTGTATCATATCAGTTATTTTCGCTTTCCTTTTTCTTATTGACATAACGTTAATACGGCATCATACAAACACATTTACCATTGTGACTCGTTTATCAATATTTGAAAGTAATTATCGATACCATTTGGGACTTTTGCAGTGATTTGAGATATTATTTGGCTTGGTGTGGTCGGCCTCATCACAGTCATCACGATATTGTTCAGCATTAGTTTTCACTGATAAGGGAAAATTGTGCCATCTTCACAAGATATTCAAAATGAACAAAACAAATCTATTTTCTGCGGCCTAGTGTTACGTTGATATTTATTTTGTATGCATATTGAATATATCTACCAAAATATAAGTAACAGAACCTGTCTAAGAGAAGCACATAAAACCCATCACACGGAAAATCTCCTTCGGGGAGCGAACGTCTTATTTGTCATCCAAGTTATTTTCAACTTCGGCATTTGAAAGACATGTTCAAGAAATTCTTATTCAGTGAACGGAATTAGTTTGATCAAAACAAGCATCCGAAAAAAAAAAGCTTTTAAGTACTAGAGTCGTAACGGTACTGTAAATTACCATAAAAATAAGAGTTGGACCACAATAGCGAAAAAGCTATTCATTTAAAGGATGACAGTTTATCATCTCAGCGAATGTTGTATTACAATACTCTTTGATGTTCCAGATGTAGAATATTCATTTTATTGAAGTCTTCAACTCATCAATAGTATTTATTTGTCTTCATGATTGTCTTTGTTGTGTTATATATTTTCAAATAATCTTTCCGCGAAGCTGTAATGAAGAAACTTCTAAGAAAAGCTAAATAAATATGAATTGCAAAAGGTATTTGCTCTGGCCCTACTTCACTCATATTTCCGGAGGTTTTCGGGGTACAATTGGAATTGCTTTTTCGTGGTCATACTTTGAGAGATTAATTAACCTCTCGTCTGATATGTCATTCTTCACTTCATGGCTCCAAACACGCACTAGGAAATAAAAAAAACCCATGCTAGTTTAAAAAGGGACAGTCGATCATATTCGAGGCTAATAGTGTTAAATGATCAGCCATCATTTGAAAAATGAAGGTCTAGTTCAGACGCCGTACCAGTCATGAGCCGAACTCATTGAATAAATAGATAATTAAGCGGTTTGCTTGATGTAAATAGGTTCGGCTCATGACTGGTATGGCGTCAGGCTGAACTAGACCTAAGTGAAAGTAATAAAGATGAATAGCAGTCGATATTCTCTGCAGAATTTCATTTAATATTAACCTCAGGAAATGCACAGGAAGAAGTTGCTTTGATCATCAGAAGCGTTCACAGTTGGGTTTTGTTCGTTTTTGAATACATTTTGATATTTTGTCAAAGACGAAACAACGTTTCATGAAATACTGTGCGAGAAAACCCAGAGCTGAATCATCGATTAACCGCTTGCTTTACTTTAAGGGAAAAAATGGGAAATCCAAAAACCAAATCAAGTACATCAATCTTGTAAACAAATGGAAAGAACAACAGAGAATTGGCAAATAGTGATTAATTACTTGGTATTAATAATTTATAAGCAAATCTTAACGATGTTTTTTAGTGTTTCTTGGTAAAAAATTGGACATAAAACTGATATTCAAGTTAACTGGAATTTTTCCAGTCTTTTTCCCCAGACAATTGAATCCGGCAAACCCTTCAGTCCGATGGTTATAGAGATTCAAAAATCGAATAAATCCGAATGAATCCAAAGACTGACACCGCCGTCCCCAGACCACCAATCTATCTACAGCAGACGAGTACTTAATGCAAACATATCTTGTTCTCGAATCACATTTGCCGAGAAAAATCGTTGCCTCAGATGTTTGACTTTATTGATAGGAATTCAATATCAGTATCGAAGTGCATGATAATTGAAGAAAACCTCCTGATAAAAACCTTTAATGCAGGAGAAAAATATATAATTATTGGTCCATATCAGAATAGGCAAACCACGAGAAGATAACCAAACGTGTGCTTCAGTGTTATGGTGATATTTTGTGGGAAAAACTGATGCGAACGCCTCTTTCCATTGTTGATGACGAGTTCAGGTCCGTGGCTTAGATTTAATGTTATGCATCTAGACCGGATCTTTGCGCAGAATTAATCAAAATATCGGAACTGTCCTTATTGGATGTTAGCTTATGGGAAACATGAAATGATTTAATAGGTATACATGAGTTCGATGTTCTTTGACGAATGGTCAACGTTTAGTGTTGATATAATGCCTAGAGTTCTGTTCAGGATTTGAGTTTGGATTTCTTTTTTTCTTTGTTTATTTGTTTATTGGCATTGTCATTGTCGATGCTTGCTTGCCGTCGTTTCTCGTAGGGATTCCTTCTTTGATTACCAAACGGTTTTTGGTTACAGGGGTTGTAAAAAAAACTGAAAAAAAATACAAGGCGGGCGTTTGTTTTTCAAAATATTTTGTACCAGTGCGACACAAACAACTTCAACCACATCCCTTTCCGACACTGTCCGACATTCTAATGTACAATTAAGAATAGTGAGGTTCTAAATAATGAAACTACTAGAGAGACAGTGTTTTAACGATAATAGTCACCAGTGAATTAGATCCTTCAAAGATGGAAATGCCCCAGCCAACCATTAAAACAGCGCAAAACAAACTTGTTGTCCGTTCAGTGCTTTCATGATGACTTTTGCCGGCGGACTTTTTCAACCCACACGCACGTAGGGAATATAGTTAGCCAAGCTTTTGGTGGTAGAAAACAAACATTTAAGGTAGATTGAACATGAAAGTGATATTCTTCGTGCAATAATTGCTAACAAATCGACTGGACACGCGATGTAGAATAACTATTTTGCGGCCAATTTGGGTTGGGTTTTGTAGCATATATTGGTGCTATTGTTCAAGAATTCTCTTGTCTAATCCCCTTTTTTTGGCCTTCATTTTTCTAGAAATAGTTTCATGTTATTTACTCATCTATTTTAGCTTGAGTTTTTTCTAGAAAAAGCTAATTTGTTTACGTTTTTTTAAACCTAAAATCTCTTCGATGAGCCTGGCAAACCATGCAATCCCTGCCTAATGTGACTGAATTATTTTCCTTATTCAAAACAAAATCAATGGCGGTTTTCTTTTCTTTTTTTTTTCACTGTAAAAATAAAACTATGTTTGGTTCAATTTTGTTAAAACAATTGAAAACTTATTCAATTCAACTGGAACAGGAGCCGGGTCTTGGAATAGGGTCAATACGTCTCCTTGTACTCACATCATGGTGTATGTATCGAGCCTTTATCAAGAAAATCATTTAGAACACAAGGAACAGGTGAAGAAACGCTCAAAACCCCCAGTAAATTGATATCTGAAAACATACTTTACGAGTTATCCCATTTAAAGCTCCAAATCTATCCTATTCTTCTTTATTTATATATCTGTTTTTCCGAAGAAGTATTATTGCCGGAACCTGCTTTCAGGATATTCTGGAGACTATCGTGCTAACTGAAGCTAGCATGGGCTGCGAAGAGAAAGCGAACTTTCCGAAAACATTGACTAGGCGCTCAATAATGAAGTCATTATGGCAGAAATATAATCAAAAGGGCTTTTTATTTCTAAACTGGTTCTGCAGTTCCATTAGAGAGCAAGAAAGGAAAGCAGGATGGCGCTCGGCTTTGATTACCAGCCGAGAATGTTATTATTGCAGTATTCATCTTTGTGTGGGAGTGGGCGGTTCAGTTATCAGGAGTCTAGTGGTTTAAACAAGAGAAGCAGTCGATCAAAAGGTGGAATGTGGAAAAGCCGATCTTCTTGATGCTTTCTGATCTGAGATAGAGAAACGGCGTCGCTGGTTTCGGGGCTCTTTTTTATAACGGACGCTGATAGTGATGGTAGTGCCGATGATAAAAGATTGCTGGTAACGTCAATACATGATGGTGGTGATGACCATGTTACATGATGAATAACAGTGACATGTATTGATAATGATGATGATGATGATGATACATGACAAGGAGATGATGTCATTCTGTGATGCTGGTGTAAGTGTATGTGAAGTATTAGTGCATGATCATTGGACGAAAATCCATAGAAATGCTAATATTATAATGAAGGTGTGGAGGAAGATGAGGAGGAGGGAGGGAGGCTGGTCACTTGCCGTTCCTCTGCTCCATCCCCCAACGATCAGATTCCGTGGAAGAAGAGGCTCTAGAGAGTCAATGCCAAAATACCCGCAAAATTACTCAAATACATTCTGTTTTTTCCTGTCATTTTAATATTTTTCAGAGATGTAGTATATATCTATATTATAGTATAACTGATGCTGATTCTGAGTGTTTGAAAACTGCATTATTTCAGGCTATTCGAAGCTCCAGTACTGGCGTCGATATTTAATGGTATTTGTCCATTTGAGTTTTCATTTCAATTAAAATTAATTCCTTCAAGTAATCTTCTTGATTTTGTTCCACAGAAAGTAAGACACCTTGACCTTACAGTGAACAGTGGTTTGAATGGAGTTATCAAATTATATTGACAGCGATTTTGTAGTCAGTAATCTGATTTTCCCTTCAGCTATTAGTCACCGCCCTGCAGTTGGGCTATCTCTTCTGAATCGCCATCAGTTGTTGTCGAGCCGGATAATCTGGGGGTAGCGACAGCACTTAAGGTCTTATTTGAAGGCTTTCTTGCTAACCAACGAACGTTATGGTTAAGCCTTTAAAAGTGAGCTTAGAGTCAAATATCCTATGATTGGCGTGCGGCAGTCAATGCGTGAAGGGGTGGGGCTAGGGTTCTACCACTACTATAATCAAATCCTCGACAATGTACAGAGAGGATAAGGCAGCATTTTGATGGCAAATGTCTCAGGATTTAATGTAACTCGACGTCCAATTCTTTAAGAATGTCAAATTGATTACACGATTATAGTAAAGCACTAATACGAACACAAGTAGCCGCCTGCGAATAAGACTGGAGTCATTTTCTAGATTACAATTAAAATGAAATGTTTTTGGGGTATTTTGATAGAGAAGCAAGTGAATTCTATAATATATGCATACGAATGAATGATATTTTATGATATATCATAGGAATATTTAGCTTGACTTGGTATTCAGGGGTATTTGGATCATGAAAAAAAGCCGACTACGAGCAAGATATAATATTTTTGATCAATATTCGATAATATTTTCCAGTACTGTATGATCTCACATATTCATTCTCGAGCGAAATTCAGTGATCGATAAATTCAAAATTGAGAAAAACTATCGGACAAATGAATTGAAAAGACACAACAAGAACAACAACTAACATTCTGCAGTTCTTGCTAAATTGTAGAAGTCTGCAGGTGTTTTGGCGAGAGAAATAATGTTTGTTATGGAGATGGCATCATTTAATATGTCCGAATTGGAAGCCCCATTATTGATGGCACACGTAAACCAACCACTAAACGATAGCAGCTCTGATCCACTTAACGACGACAGAAAGCAATATTTTAATGGGGTTTATCCGTTCTCCATTGGCCCTATACTAGTCTAGTGTAAAAACACTATCATAAATTGGGCTTCATTCTAGATTACATTACGAAAAGGACAATCTTTCTAGCAGCTTCTAGTGCAGTCCTGATGGATGTCTCTATTCAAACTCTAAATTCCTGTTTTGTCTTTAGGATTAATTGCGGAGATATTCACTTTTTATATTGTGGAAGTGTGTTCTCAAAGCGCTCTATTGTTGACGAGAATGTGTTTGGTGATAATCCAAGTGAATCCCTCGCCGTATACAGTCAATTGTACCATGCCGTGTTCAATTGACGTTTTTGATCGATTTAGTAAAAGTGAAAGTCCATTACGAAAATAAAGCGATTAAGCAGCAATAGAATCAAAATATTGCCCCTTCCCTCCCCTCCCCCCTCATTAATAACACACCAGCCGTCAAACATAATGGACTTTGTACTGACCATCTTGTCGTCCATTGGTTGACATGGTTTTTTTCAGCATTTTTTCGCGCGGTTTTGGCCGAGTTGCAGGAGAGGAATCATCCTGAACAAGGGACATTCTCCTCAAGTTACAGTGCTGATGATGATGGCCATGTAGACGGAACAACTTACAGCATGTCTCCGCAGAGGCAAGAGCTGTTCCATCACTGGATATGTTATTCGTCTTATTGGGAGTACTAGTCACGCCATCTTCTTGGTCATGCTTTCGTAGACCATTTTGTACACTTCTACTTTCTTCGTCATTAGCTGGGTCACGTTTTGGTTGTTGAGTCCACTTCTGACTTAACGCTTTGCCTTCATCGAAGCTTACTGCTCTCCAAATTGCGTTTCCACTAACTGTTTGTCTGTCAGTATTGATTTGATTAATGCCATCAGATTTGGCATAGGCGTCGGTAATTTGGCTCAGATTGTGTGAGGTGTCCTGCAGTTTGGCAAGTTGTTCCATCGAAGTGATTTGTCTTAACTTCATGAATATTCTTTCGTTCTTTTGAAACACTTTTGCACTTTCTTTAAAATACTTCCGATGCCAAGAGCTCACATCTTCTTCTTCTTCTGCTTCTTCTTCTTCTCCTTTCAGTTGGTGGTTGGAATCCTGATTCAGTACAATTCGGACTTCCTCGCTGTCCCCCAACTGACCCACTGATTTAGTCACGCGGGGCTCTTCATCTCCGTTCTCTATATCATCACCATTAGACATGCTCTTCAATAGACCAAAGTCTCGTTCGGCAACCACACGGTTTGCAAGGTCATGGAAGTCTCTTCGAATCGAATTTTTCTCAGCCGTGATTTCATCTTCGTTTCTTTCACTCCTCTCTTCATTACATTTTTCTTGTATATTTGCTACCAGCGCCGTATACTTTAGGTTTTCAAGCTTTAGATAGTCATTCTCTTTCTGGAGATTCCTCAGGCATGATAGCAGGACAGCATCTTTGTGACTACTTTGTACTGGCACCGTGTCGTCAAGGCCCGATGATAATGGCGTACTTGAGTGCATTCCCTGAGTCAACATGGAATTAAAAATATCACCATTTCTCTCATCACACTCGACGTTTTTATCTAATACTGAAAACCTTTCCAAAAGCACCAGGCATTTGGCTTCAAGGTGTTCAAAAAATTTCAAACATGGATCTGTTCGATTGTCTTTGAAGACTTTTCCCGAAGACACTGTATCATCGCGGAAGCCAGCATCATTGCCACTTGAAGATTTTAAATGTTTCAAAAGTTGATCTCCTTTTGAAGGTTGGGCAGGAGGGAATCTGTTTACTTTCATCTCTTTCCTTTTCTCATCTGCTAAATCACTGTTAAAAGATTTTGAATTCAAAGTTTCAGCACGTCGTATATTAGCAGGTGCTCGCTGGCTTCTTCCATTACGAGTAGATGCTTCTTTCATGACCTTGTCACGTGCACAAATATCAGCGTGGTCAATGCTCTTCGTTCTTTCTAACTTTCTTACAATTTGTTTCACAGAATGACTGTCTTTGTCAACGTTGGGAGACACCTCAGAAAGCAGCAAAGGCTTCTCGATGGGTGTCTTGCTCGAGGCAGGATTCCTGTTCGTGACTTCACTGGCTTTGTCAACGTGCGTAGTTTGTAGGACTTCATTAATCCTATGGATCAGATTTTCGCATCTTTTTTGGATTTGCAGTTTCATCAGCTTGTGTTTCTTTTTCTCAACCTTCAACTTCTGGTTATTCGCCTCCAAAAGAAGTTTATCACTCGCCAAGCTGTCTAGGCGAGAACGAAAGGCAAGGTTTTCTTCGGCGAGAATCTTGTCCACCTCTGGTTTTGTTTTGGCAGATATATTTTGAAGGCTTTCCTCCAAGGCTTTGTTGTTCTCAACCATTTCATTCAATTTTCTTGAGAGGCTTTCTTTATCTTCATTGACGACACTTAACTTAATCCTAAGCGAATGAAGAGTTTCACTTTGCAGGCTTTTCGTCTTGATAATCGTCTTGATCTGTTCTTCCTGCGAGTGATGAGACACTTCTTGACTTTTGCTTATTCGCTTAAGCATTGGTGACGTTTCATTCGCTTTTGCATCCAAAATATCCTCATCATGATGATCCACTTGAAAAGTAGTAATGGTTGGTTTGTCTTCTGCTGAGGGTTTTACCATGTCCACTGTATCTCCTACTGGATCCGCGCCATTCTTGAAATCCTCCATCTCAATCCAAATGGTACTAAGAGCATTCATAAGATCGAATTTCTCTCCTTCTAAACTAGTTTTATCGTTTTCCAGTTGTTTGATTGTGTTTTCAAGTTCACTGATGCGATTTGTACTATCACAATAGCAAATACCTTTCTTCCCGTCATCGTCCTTGGCAAGCGTTTCATTCGGCTCATGGTGACCATCCCAATCAAATCTTTCCAACAACGTCGAATCTTTGCCTACATTTTTGCTCTTCATACTCCTGGAAAAAATCTTTCTCTTGAAGAACTTGAATCCTCGATCTGTTCTTATCGACTTGTTTCTTTGTACGCTGTTTTGTTGGTGTATCTTGGATTCCTTTGAGTGGAGAGGTTCTGAAGGAATGGAAGTAGTGCTTTCACGATGTTGGCCACCGGCTCCATTATAACCAGGGCTGCCAGTATCCCTAGGCGGTTGCATTTTATTTGATTTGTTTGCCGGCGATTTAAAGCCTCTTTCGAATCTTGATTCACCTAAATATTCCATGTTGTCTTTGGAAAATGTGGCTTCAGCATCAATTTGTTGCTTGTCATCGTCTTTCGAGCCCGTTTCTCCACTAAAGGAGCCCCCCCTTCCTTCCGAAAACTCGACCATCTTTTCAGATTCTTCCGCTTCAAAATCAAATACTTTAACAGTGGCATTCTCTTTTGGGACGTCGATTTCTTTAGAGGAATTCTCTAGAAAGTCTTCAGCAAAAGAGAAAAAACATTTTCCCGTCGTCATTATAGCATCCTGCAACCCATAGGTTTTTGGACTAGAAGCAGAATTCGGTGGAGAAGCTGATGTGAGAGTTGTGGCAAGCTCTGAGCAGTTTTCAATGTGACCTTCCATAACTGTAACGCTGGCAAAGAATGCAGATAACTGTGATAAATCGTCCAAAATCGAGTTCTCTACTATTTGTTTATCGTCGATTTGCGAACACCCTTTCTGGCACTCTACTTGGAGTGCTTTCGTGTTCGGTGGTGTTAAACGTTGGCTGTCGTCGTTCTTTAAACACTCCTTTTTCTTATTTCCAGAGTTCGAGAATGTATTATCAACGAAGTCCTATGCTGCTTGTATCACTTCTTTTGTGCTTTGAACAACGTTTCCCTAGCACCCTGGACGACGTCATAAGGATATCTTGCTGGGTTTTTCCTTTGTTTTTAGCTCGAGCAAGTAGACTCCCTGCTCTTTCAAGGCACAAATAACACAACACGGAATCCTACAACTGTTATCCAAAGAGTTCTCCTCGAGCTTGAAGAGTTTAGATGTTCACTACAGATGAAGCTTTTCTTGTTTACAATCGATAAATCGATCTCTTTCGAAACTTTCTAGTGAAAGAAATCCAAGAATCTTAGCAATGTCTTCCTAATGCTTTACCGATATTTTTTTTTAGAATTCCTCAAGATGTTTAGATAGATGTCTGACAATTGTATTCAGCTGTTTGGCAGTGCTTCTATTGTTCGTCCTATATGGACAGGTTTCTATTGGCATTGTCCTCTCGCGGTGTGCCACCTTGTTGTCCACCAGGTTGTCACAACATTTGGTCCAACGTTTCTTTCTTAAAACTGCATAAGTTAAGGAATTTATAAATAAGTCATTTTGGAGCTCGCAACAAAAATAACTAGCGCGGGAAATAAGAGTCGGCATCACACCACAAAATTCTGATAAAGCTCTCACTCGTTTTGAAAATTCTGTGCTTTACTTGAAGTAAATCTATAGATTGTTGATGAATGTACCCAATTGTCAGCTTTAACTAGAGATTCACACATCACCTAGTGAAGCATCAAAATGTCAGATTCCAAATCGTATTTTCAGACATGCAGGGGCGGATCCAGGAATTTTCAAGAGGGGGGGAATTTGGGATTCACATATATATTAAACACAAACAATCCTTTTCCAAGCGCGAACTTTTAAGGACCGAGTTTCCCTATATAGCA
>JAABNW020080669.1:4144-23607 GCA_015164035.2 Radianthus crispa
AAATAAAATTTTTTTAGTATTGCTCTGTTGGACACTAATATTTTTATTCGTAGGGGCTTTTTTATTCATTAAGAGTTTTTGAAGACTTTTTGATGTTCGAGAAGAAAGGATGTGTCATGAAATTGGAAAATCTTTGGCCAAGAAATTCTCACTTAGTATTCTTTAATAAAAAATGTCGAAAACATTGAAATGCTATAACAAGTAATTTGTCAAGATTTAAAGCCAAAAGTTGTCCAAAATTTATCTATTTATCTGAAACATAGTAAGATTTTTAAAAAAGGTTACCATTAGTTACGTAGAGCTAAATTTCGAACAAAAATTAAGAAGGTACCATAATTTACCAAGACGAGAGACGACAAGCATAGGAATTTTGGAAAAGGGTGTTTTCTGTAATAGCTCAAAACTGGAAAAATTTCAAAGCATGATTAGGGAATCAGTAAAGAACATGACAAGCTCAAATAATATAAAATTCAAAACGGCCAAATTACCATTTTGTACAGTGCAAAGTCAATAAAATTGGCGGCAAAGATGAGTTTTTGCAGCATCTTCCTGATGGCAGCATTCTTTCCATATAATTATTTAATTTCTAAAGCTTATAGACTCAAGATTTCTGACAAAACAGCTTCTTTCTCCATTTCCAAGTATCAAGAGACTAAAATTCTTTAATTTGAAATAACGTTTTTGATATAATGGAGATATGATCAATGACTATATCGAAGTCAACCACTTGAGAAGTTGAAGCCCAAAGACTTCAAAGTGAGCAAAAAGTCATAAAAGGTTCAAATCGTTGATATAAGGAAACCTAAATCTAAGAGCTTGGAATATACCATTCCATTTACAAAATTCGTGTGGAAATCTGAATTATTTGCCATCAAAACAATTATTGATAAAGCTTGGGTTGTAAGGTAGAATAACGAAAGCATCAAATGTCATCGAAGAACTCTGTCATAAAAATCGCGCGCGAAATTTTGCACGAAGAAAACTTCGACTCAAACATTTCGTTCTAATTTCAGTGAATAAATACTCAATGGATTTAATACTGGTTGAAAATTTGGGTGCTAATAAACAATGGAAAACTAACTTTGATATAAAAGAAAATAGTTCATAGTTTGGCCAGTGTGGTTGTACTTAGCAACCATGCTACTTTAGCCCACGGTGACTCGAGGTTTTGTCATTATAGTTCTCTCTTCTGTTTTCCAAAATCGATACAGACTTTGTAAAATTGCTTTTATCGAAGATAAATCATACGAAATTGTTAACACAAAGAGATACAGTCTGAGATTTTTTAATTATTTACTCTCGGAAAATCGGTTAATACCTCAGAAGCGAGCGGTGTAATCCTCAAAGACACCGCCAAAAGCGAAATTTAATTATTCTCTCTCGAGTTTTCACACCTTCAAGCTGCTGGCTTTAAAAATAAATAGATTGTTCATATTTTTTGTTTCGTATTTATTCTGTCTTTAGGATACTAAAAACTACAGTCAAAAAAACTTCCCTTCTTATGTTCTTGTTGGTCAGGTACACTAACTTACGAATTTGTACAACTTAATTACAAAAATCGTTCCAAACTTCTCGATAAATCTTAGCAAAATTAAAATATATCAAAGTACAAGGGTAAATATAAAAAAAAACTCTGTAGCTTTTACTATGTTGTTTATTTGTAAGACATTTTACTTGTCCACTGCAAACGTAAAGTCAACGGTAGCTCTGTTCGCATCGGAAAGTGTCTCACAGGAAGCTCGAGTAGTTTCATTAAAAACCCCCAACTGTAAAGTCCAATTTTAAAGTAACATTGAACTGTATTTCCTTTGGTTATTTGAAGTAGGAAAATTATTTATTTCCAAAGGTAGCCGAAAAAATTAATGATGATGTGGAGCAATATCATTATTAGTCTTGAGGCATAGTTATTGGCTTGGATGACAGGAGATGTTCAGGTGTTAGGCAGCAGTGTGTAACTTTGATCAAAACGACTAAAATTCTCGCTGCTTTTATGAAGTTTGTAAAGAAAGGCGCTAAGAAACAACGTTTGAATCTTATTTTAGCGATTTATCTGAAATAATTTAGATTATTTTCGAAAATAACTGGGAAATACTTTATGAGCATCAGGCTCCCAGTATGAACATAGTGAAGAAACAGAGTAGTTCCAGTGGGGTGTCAAAAATCTTAAAGCTTGAAAGAACAGACCATAGGTAATTTAAAACAACAGGATAACTGAGAAGTATTGGAAATTAAGGTCTTATGATTCAAGTCAAAAGGATTTTTCAATCTAAATCACCTGTAAAAATCAATAACCAACCTAAAAGACTTGGAAACCTGAAGGGTCTCCGACGTCGGCCATTCGCTTACAAATTAGTAAATGTAAACTACAACTTTGGGCCTCTGCGAAGAAATTTTCTAAATTTATTTAAAAAAAAACTTAACAACCCGCTTAAAAATTGTTTTTCTGTCTTTTTCTGTGATGTTTTGAAGCGGAAAACTGGGTCAAGAGCTAAAGTTGTGGCTAACTGATAACGATCTATTTGGGTCATGATCACCCATTACGGTTGATACTTACGAAAGAAACCTTTGAAGCGCTTGCAAGAAGAAAAAAGAGTAATATAAAAGAGTAATCTTTGAAGAATTTAGATTTAGCTGATAAGAATAACTAGATTTGAAGAGCTTTTTTCGTTCTGAACAAAATAGGGGAAAATAAAAGTACATTTGTACACATGCGAGACAAATCTTAGTCATGCTTTTGGGCCTGAGCTGATTCATGCTTGCCAGCCATGAATCCCGAGAGGAAAAAGATCTTAGGTGCTTCTAAAACTGAAGGAGTAAACTGTGGAAATCAACTTCAACTCACTTTATAATGTTCCAAGAAAGAAATAAAGCTGTCAGAATTTTTGTCGAGAAATCTGTGAAATATCCACAACAAAAGAGATCCTTCTCAACACCGAGTTGTCCTGAAGCAACACTTTGTTTGCAGTAGAAAGAAAATGTCTTAAAAATCCACGGATTTTTCGGTGATGGAAGCTGAACCATACTTGAAGTAACGAGAAGAACATGCAAAGTCATCCAAAGATGTCACATTGATACAGATAGGAAGCCAAGTTGCCTTACACCGATGTTTTCCTGTATGGCAGACGAACAGGGTAAACAAGACGCCAGCAAACATACCAAACCATTGCACAAGTTGTACTTGGTCCTCGATCATTTCCGTGATGCGAATGGCCTCACATATAAATACAGCCAATACAAACTACATTTTAAGCCCCAAACTGTCATTTTCTATTTAATTTTAATGAAGAATACTTACTCGTGTTCGAAAAAATCACGTTACAACCTCTCGTATTCTTATCCACGCCCTATATCACACACGTTCATTATAACAGCGCCACGATAAAAAGAAACACCGATTTGTATCTTGATTATCACGAGTTCCAAAAAGCAATAATTATTGGCAAGACTGCAATAGATGATAATACCTTGAACAATGCGAGTCTTGGGTTTAATTCTTCTACCTATTGTAGATCCAGTCGGCAGATCGGAGCGGCAGAGGTGTAGGCCGTACAACCCTTACCGCAGTTGAAGCCCTGCTGAGACAAAGAGGTAAATTGCTTGGAACTAATTTGTTCTCGGCGGAACCTCGAATGTTCTCTAAAGACACGAGAAGGGAAAAGCAATGCACCCACTAAATACAACTTGTACAAGCTTGAACTAGCCAAAAAAACTGTTTTGACCTGAGACAAACGCGAAATCTCAAAGAAACTAGAGTTTGCAGTTTTGTAAGGCTTTCGGCGAGGACCTCCACGCCTCGTGGAGTTCTATTCAGTGAGGGCCCATCTTAGGTTGAAGAGAACTGATTTCACAACAAACATTTAGATCGGATTCGAATGTTACGTTTCTAGCGATCACGTCTCTTCGTTGTTTCAGAGCAAACCAAACAGTCAGGACTGTTTGCTCGTCTAATTTGAATAAATGTGATGTATATTAGGGCTTCGCGTCATTTTAGATTTGACAGTGAAACAGATACTTCTCAGCCATTGTAAAGAAAGCCAAAAAGACCTGGAGAACTCTGCGTTTTCCCAAGTGAAAATTAATCACATTGTACAAACTTTCTCCAACCCTTCCAAACACCGATTTTATTGTAATGCGAAGTTCTAGAAAGCACTATAATAGAACGTTGTGTGAAAATTCGGGTACATTTTATGGGTGAGTGAGCAACGTTCGTTGTACTAACTTTCTTTGGCGGCGAGCTACACAAAAACCTAATCTCTCAACATCAACAAAAAAAAAAGAGGTACCGAGTCTCAATTAAAAGTGTTGAAAATTTCGACTCTCGATTTGTTTTTATTTGGTAGGGGTATTAAACAATCAACACTAGGTACCCTTCGACGACGTGTCAATATCGCCGAGACTCAAGGACTTGTAGTGAGAAATAGGTACGAGAAAGCTGATATATTTACACAGTACGAGCTTCCAATTCGATTAACCTCAACAAAGACTGACAGCACCAAAGAAAAGCAAGAGTACAAGCCATTCGTTTTGTCTAGGAAATTCACAATTTGCCTCTAACTAGATTTTTGCTTCTTATGCAATGTGCACCCCATAGAGGCCGCCTAGGTCGGTGAAGCCATCTCGCTAAGAAACACGCGCTTTGCGTAAGACAGCAGGCAAAATACACTCTCTCTTTTTGGTAAACAAGGTTTTGGATCTTGGCGAAAAACGCATAACGCTTCCTTGCAAATTGTGTACTGTTGACACTTCGTCCTTACTCCATTTGCAAAGAGCTGAATAATTTAAAACGCATAAAGCCTGTAGCTGCCACTCTATGGGAGGTGATTATCCAGAAAGCCAAACATCCGAAAAGATCTTTTCTCATACTAGCAAAATTTACATTGGTTGTTTGCTCGTTCGGTTTTCTTTGAGATGTGACATAACTGACAAGCAGTCTTCATCGCCCACATGACCTGTGCCTCGCTTGTGTCAAAAAGTCCCTTGTGTTCACCGCAGAGATGGCAGGATGACAGCCCAATATTGACAGAGCTGCTATCGAACTCATGTGTTTAATGGTAATTGCCGAGTTACTCGGGGGAACGAGTTCCACTGCTTGCAGCATTCGAGATTACACTTCGAACTAAAATATTAAAACTATTTCGTCGCTTTTTTTCCTCTTCCGAAGTACTAAAAATCACCAAACTCAACGGACCCCGCCTAGTAAATTCTTTTCAAGCTCACTCCAAAAAAGAATAGTTTTCACAACAACTAGAACTTAAAAGAAATACAAGTACATATATACTTTTAGATGCTATCTCTAATAAGGCGAAGCTTATTAATCAACCATCCCGTTAGGAGCAGATAACGATTAAAATTTTTTTATGAACTTTAATTTTTTATATTTCAAGCCTTAAGGTTGAGATTTAATTAATCCTTGAATTCTGCGCACATTTCTATATCAACCATGGAGAGAAATTCACCAATTCACTCACCAGCCATGAACATCAATCACGAAAATGAAAAAATTCGCTACCTCGCGGTTGGGGTCTCAACATCCCAAACAACAACCTTTTGAAACTGAGATTCCTAAAAGAATTATTTATAATAATTACAACCTTTCCTACATTCATTTCGTTCAAAAGTCTTTCAAAAAGAATACCAAGATATAAAAGTCGCAAAAGAATCCGGGCGATCCCATTGGTGGGTTTTGCTAGATGGGACATGATTATGCATGTCCTGAACAATTTGAAACTCATTTAAAATTCTACAAAGAAAAACTCATGAATATTACAATAAAGTTTTTTCATATAGTCTGCGCTTTTAACAAAAGTTCAGAACGATGCCGTTGCGCGTGATTGATGGAGTCGTAGCAAAATTGTATGCCAGAGATTGATCGAGGAACAAGCTTGGACTTTACTCTGTAGCATCGCAGATATATACATACGCATATAAATCCAACAAACAAAAACAAACCGAACTCGTGATGAATATTCAAGTGTGTCTTAATGTCAAAGCTGGCATACTCTAATCCCGCCTTATGAGTTATATGAATGACCAACTGGATATCTGTAAGCCAAGATCCGGTTCTAGTGTTGACTCAATCGTCCATCGCCAAAGTCACTCAACAGAAAACTCCGTAAGGGTTCTACAAACTGCCAAGTACTTCAGGGAAAAGTGCCATGGATGTAAGCCCGCCAGATTTAGGTACGACCCGTTTTCTTATTTTCACACATAAGTCTAGGAACAGACTTACTCATCCTAACGGTCCTAATCAAAATCTGCCTACTGCTTCACTTGCGCCATCGAAATTTCCAAAATACAGGAATAGATTAATACCAGAGCTGTCCTTTTTCCTAATCATTTGACAGCTCCGATCCCATATATCCTATATTCCGTTACTTTTGCCAAAAGAATTTATCGGGGAATGTTTAGCAATAGGGTGAGCGTTGAATGTTTCGTACACCCATCGCGGTCCCCTGGCCTCACACAGCGTCCTAAATCAGACCAAGAGTTCCACAAAGAAAAAGGTCGCTTGCTTTTTAAAATCAGCGTCCTCTACTTCGAATTCCCATTTCCAGAAAAGAGGCAGAAGAAAACTTTTCATTATTGCCGGTAAAAATGACAGATTTAGGTTTGCATAACAGTCGAACATGCAGACATGAAGAAGGCAATTTCGGAGCTTCTCCGTAAGAACAGTGTTTATACTTTCTTGGCACAGCAAGAAGGCTTGACTTTCATCTTGGCATATTGAGCAAGTCGTGTGCAGTGTCCCAGTAATCTCAGAATTGTTCTCGGACCAGAAATGTCACTAATAGTAGACAAGTAATTTCATGGTTTTGGCTTCCTTTCTTTTAACAAAACACTCATTAGTTGATGGTCTTGAAGGCAGAGATTGTATCAGGGACGATACGCTTCACCCGGTAAACTCAACCACTGGCTTCGACCAAAACTGTCCCTTTTCCAAACCTTTTAACGGATAGAATTTCTATAGTATTGCCTTCATACAAGGCAATTGATCGCTAAAACCACTTCCTTTTTAAGGTCTTTTATTTGTGTAAGGTCACGGAATGATTGGGGGAAAATCAATGCAGTGCTTTCGACACTCGTGCTTCATTAATGTCTTCAACAGCCACAAATTGCGGAAGGTATTTTCTTCTTTTTTTGCTTACATTAAAACAGAAAAACCCTTCTTTCAAACATTTCGTACAAGTATCACTTTCCCAATGGCTAGTAGTACAAATCTGAAATCAATGTTTGAAATTAAGCGATCTCTTGTATGGCTGTTCGCTAGCTTCTATATTTCGACCACATAGTATGATGCAGTATTTAAATGTTTTCCCAAAAGTCAAATTTTTTTTTGTTTTTAAAATATATATCTTAAAGGAGCAATCTACTTAAATCTACAGCGAAAATTTCAATCTTGAATGTCTTAGGAACAAACCGGTGAACGCCTTCAGTTGGTTGATTTCTTTTTGTAAAAATGTACAAGGAAAAATCTTAGAATTTGATGGACATCTTCGTGATTTCCAACATCCATATTTTAGATTCCTCAATCATGTACATTCCCCAGCCAACTATTCTTTACTTTTATTTCAGAATATGGAAATAGCTACTTCGTAAATAGAATAAAAACAAATTTTGGAAACATATTTTTTTAAATTTTTCGATCAATGGAAAAGGAAAGAATAGTATTTTGGGAGCAGGGAGCGTTGGAATTGACAGTCTGTGAATGTCATTTTAGCTATTTCCGTAGAGGGATTTAAAGAAGATACTTCAGGATTAAAACTCTGAATCTTTTGGGGACCAAAAAGATTGGTTTCTGGGATGCTGTGTTTTAGGTTTCGGTGTTTTAATTCTCGAGTAGAGCAAGCTGTGAAGGAAGGTTATGCTGTCAAGAAATTGTAGCACTCAAAAACATGCCATACAACATTGCTCAGATTCATCTTTATTATACCTAGACCAAACCAATGCAGTATATAGTTTTCTTGAAGCCCTGTCCCCACATTTATCAATAGACTTGCATTAAGCCTTTTAAACGTCTTATCAGCTGTAAATTTGAGGTATTTCGAAGTGGACAGGTTTAAGTCATCACCATCACTAGATCGGCTGGATAAACTGATGGTGTTATATTTTGACTGTTCGCTTTGACTTCTACCAAAAGGATAATCCTTCAGATAAGGGATGGGTAAAATTGTGATAAATCAAAGAGATTCCTTTAGTAGGACAAGACTGTAGTATATTAGATGATAGTTGCCATCAACCAATTATTGTACTCTATAATGAGCTAATTTCATAGCATCTCGAAACAGAGAATTTGCGCTTTCTTTGAACGTTGATAAAGTTGTCATCAACTCTTTTTCTTAATTGTATATTTTTGTTGTAGCTTCGTGCCGTCTCCAATATCCCCCACCGAATTTCCAATCAAAAGGAAGAGAACGCAAGACTCTCTGGAAAAAGAGCAATGTAAATCTGTGTGAACCATAGGAGTTTGATGTAAACAAACCTCATAAAGTGCAAAGGAAATCTCTTGGTAATCTGCCTTGCAATCTGTACTTCAAGAAATGAAAAATTTAATTGTTCTCCGAAATCTCTCAAAGAGACAGATTAGATAAGGTTCCTCGTAATGTTTGATCTTTGCCATAAATCAAAAAGACAAAGTCCCTTGTGACTGCGCATAGGAATTCGAATTTTCAAAGCTTTCCAAGGCGAACTCATCGAGTATACATCTGCCTGTGTAGAAACTTGTGGTGCGACCCCTGTTTATCAGCTATGTAGATGTTTTGGAAAAGCGCGCCTTTTTTTTACAAGCTAGCCATTTCTACCCATGTAAGGATCAAATTACAGCAACTGATGTGGAGTTTTTTCTCCCAGCGCTTAACAAAACACTAGTGTCAACATAGCGGGCATAGACTCTGTCTGAGTATATGATCCCGGCACGCAATGACCTGTTTGTGACTGGCAACTCCAATTCTTGGAGAGTGCCATTAAAAGGTTGACAAGTGTGCATTGTTCGTTTAGATGATAACAACAACTGTTCATTCTAGATTTACGCGTTCAAGTATCTCCTTTGATATAAACGAACTCCATTCATAACAACACAGTACCTGGCTGTCAATGGTTGTCAAAATGCGTCCAACTAATAAACATCAATTGGGGTTCCTCGAGAATAAACCGGCCTCGCACCCCTTCTAGAGAATTTTATTAAAGGCTTGATGCTGCAACTTAGTCACCTAAAATTGTTCCAGGAGTTATTTAGGAGTCAAGGGAAAAATAATTGCGGCAGCTGGAAGGACGTTGGCGGAGCTGTATGAAGTTCTTTGAAATATTTTAGCATAACATTACCTTTTGTGGTTTGTGGGGCCCGACAAAGGTGAACGCGGCACAGTCTTAATCATTCTAACTTGTTTTTGATAGAAATTATAGCACTGTTGAAGTCGATCTTGTATATTGATAATTAAGGTACGGCGAGCACTGAGCCGGGAATCAAAATTGCACTTCCAAACAGGTAGTTGGTGGGGGAATCAAGTGCTTACGGTAGTGTTCCATGGCATCCTTACAGACGCCGACTACTCGTTTGAGCCCGATTGATATACAATAGGCTATAGAATTCGAACGTTTGAATACTTGCCGACTCCAAAGAAAAAAAATTACAGAAAGACAAAAACGGATGGCAAAGAAAAATGCCGAAATAAGCAATGGAAAACTTCTTCAAAACATCCCCTAAAATGTCCTGCGATTTTTGTTGACAAAAAAAATGTGTGCTCAGTTAAAGTGAATGAGACGAGGTGAAGAGATGAATGGAATACTCGTGCGAGAGTTAACGACTTTTTTTCCATGAGGGTATCAGTTACTTACGTCGCCTGGAGCCATGAGCAAATAAAAACGTTTGACGCAAGCTAATAATTATTCTATTTTGTACGATAGGCCACTTGGGGCTAAACATTGTCATTATGTACTAAAGAATAATTGGGAATCAGTAGCCCGCGGAGATATATAAAAATAAAAATACCGAAGCCGAAGTTCCTTCTCTCCCTCTCTCGAACTCTTGCAGACCATAGTCATCCTTCACTTGAGCTGTCATCAAGACGGCCAACTCCGAAAGCTATTTTCTTCGAGAGGTGTGAAAGATTAGCAGCAGGGGTTGGGGAGGCGTGAGGGGTTCGAGGCAAAACTTTATAGCCTAGAAGAGAAAACTTAGCACAAATATGAACTCCTCTGTATCCTCATGTTGACGCCGTTAATAAATCAGGAGCTATTTTGAATTAATCCAGTTAGTTTCCTTCGGCGATCAGTTCCGTACTCATCAGGGTCTCTCACCGGAAAAAGCCTTTGAGATTCACTTAGCACGTGAGATTTTTAACTCGACCTCACTATACTCAGTTCAGTTGCCCCGAACAACTTCTTAAAGCCAGTTGGTCCTCGATTGTTAATGGATTTTGACCATCTCAATCAGTTGTTTGGCAGATCGTCCCAGTGCCCGGGTATGTATATATTTTTAAACACGGACGCACGCTTTATGAATATACACAAATCCTCATATACCCGTCTCTGTTTCTCGACTAACCCGAGACATAGTATTAACCACTTTAGATTTGAATAGCTGGTAATTGCATCGATGAAAATTAAGAGAACCATTAATTAGATCCATTGATGCGATGCCGGCAAAATTTGCCTTCCAGATGTATGTATGTACACAGACTAAACAATATACAAGGACTGTGGAGCCGTTTGTTATTCTAAGGAAGAGATCGCTCGTCTAAGATCTCGACAAGCACTTGCTGTGTGTGTTTTCAATGCGATTGCAATAACATTATAAATATATTAGTCAACAATCGAGCGTTTGGACGAGTCGGACTGCTCCACTCTCATGACAGTTACATCGTGTGTAAGTAGCGACCCTCTTGAACGTGTCGCTTCGAGCTTTCGCAAAACACTATATTCCGCTCTCTCTAAATATTCTTCGTTGGGTGGCTGACCAACTCACGTTAGCAGCTTCTTGAACTTTATTAAAACGATCCGGTTATAAGCAGTTTTACAAACAGTTCTCAAGTGCCGGCTTCGCCGACGAATTGTTGATTCTCAACAAAACTCGAGAGAAAAGAAGTCAAACCGTAGAAGACATTCCATCGAAATATTCAGACTTTGAGCATTAATCGGATCTAATTCTATTGACCTCCAGATTAACCTCGTAACTTGTGCTTTTATTCGTTGTGAGTTGCGGTCTCGTAGACACTTTAGTTTTTGCATTGTTAAGGATTGGTAATATGATCGGCACTGGAGGGGAAAATAAGGTGGCTTGGGTGTCAATTGGTCGCGATATTTGGCTTTCTATCAAACGATACCGCCGATTCTTTGCAATTGGCGGTATTGGATTCTGGGGGGCGTTCTCTTCACAAGTCGGAAGGCCACTTCTGATCGACAGCTCAAGTTGTCAGCAACCTTTCAAAATTACGCCCGCCGTGACAACAGAAGTTAGAATAAACACAAGAGGCGAAAGCTATGAATATATCGCCGCTATTTTTACATATGGTACATGAAAAAGGACTCGTAGAAAATGTATGAAAAATTAGAATTAATTCTTTCTTTGTGTCCAAAGTTGTTACTTAAAAATGGGATAACCTTTGAAAAAGAAAATGATCCTCTAGGAAAACTGGTGTTGCTGTGCAGGTGTTGAGCAAAGTACTGCTCCCTTCTCTTTGCACGTGTGGGTTTTCTGACCAGCGTACGGTTCAGTTTAGTTTGTTCGAACGCCATCTGATTGGCAGCTCTTTTATTTCCGGTACACCGTCAACAAACGGGAGAAAAGTCTCTTGATCTCAAACCTCCGCTACCCACCTAGCCTTGTATGCTAATAAGCCTTTTGTAAACTAATTATTTCGAGCCGTGGAATAATCACACGCCGTGCTATAAATAGCCCGGAAAGATTGGTCTTGGATTTTGAGGTAAACGTGAACAAGTCACCAAGAGAGTTGTCAAATGAACTCACTTTCCTTCGTCACTCGGTGCACGTGGAAGTGATCATTTGCAAGAGCCAAGAACGAGTCACATGACAATCAATCAAAACGTCATATGTCATTAGGTAGAGAACAATGAGCTAGGACGCCTTGCCGCTTTGGCCACCAATAGTTCAGTTGTTGAGGTGTCAAACTCATACAACAGGACTGGTCTCCGCACAGCCAACTTCCAGCTAAGAATCGGTTCCATTTTAGACGTCCTAGCAGGGTGAATTGGCACCAGCATCACCGTGGCCCGTGAAATTAAGCCACTTTTCAAAGTGTAACAGTATTTCCCTAGAGTTTGAAAGCCTCATTTTTTAGGCAGGTGGTATGAACATGGTGAAATTGTCGACCGTCGGATAGGAAGCTCAAAAGGAAATCAACTTGGAAAAGAATTTTTTAAAAAAAAAACAAACACTGAATGGTTGAATTCACTGAGCGGTAAAGTCCTCGGGGATTGGTGAACGACAGCGCGAGACCCAGGAAAATTACACGCTCATAATTTAAGTGGTTGAGTTCGAATTATTCGGAGAGAGGCAGAAGACAATATATTTGCGGGTTTTGTTTCCAAGTGGCTTGAAACCTGACTTAAGATCGGGTTGAGTGCCTCTCCTCCCATCCCAATGACTATGGCAGAGAACGAGTACGGCAAACCCTACTACAGTAAGAACCTCCGTAATACTACCATTATTATTTATCAGACTTTGTCTTAACCTTGCTTACTGAGACAAGTTTTCGTTTTCATCATTAGGGGGAAGCAAGGCTTCGGGCTGCAACCAAAATGGAAGGATGAATATCTGTACAGGATGCAATGAGCCGATCGAGGACCGCTTTCTCATGAAGGTAGTAGACGAAGCCTGGCATGAAAGCTGTCTACAATGCTGCATTTGTCGAACTCCACTATCCAGGTCGTGTTTTAGCAAGGACCGTAAGCTCTACTGTAGAAACGACTACGAAAAGTAAGTAGGATTTCTCTTGTATTGCTAGGAACAATAACACTCTGGTTTCTTCCTCGTAGACTTCGGACGACTCCGGCAAACCGCTTTGCTTTGAAGGCCAAACTCAGCATACGCTAAGGTCATATTCAATGTTTGTCGAAACTCATCGTATTACACACTGTTTTTACTTGGCCGTGCTCAATAAATATTTTCGTAATTAATAGCGTTTTTCAGGGTACTTAGATTAGGCAGCTATAGATCACCACTCCAATGTAGATTTCTGGACTGCAGCCCTGATGAAATCAACAAGCTTTTTACACAAGTCAGTCTTTCGGCACAACTTTTAATGTGATATGCATTAGCGTATTAATTAGAATGGTAAACCATTGTAGCTTTTTCAGAACGAGAAGTAGGTTTACTAAGCTGACAGAACCGACAGTTCCAGTGAATTTTTCTACCCCGATTCACCGTGAAATGTTGTGTTGTCTCTCTTTCCTTTATTAAATATGCCGCCACTGAGCTGAATATGAAATTTACAACATGGCTAGATACACGCGTTAAGTATGCATCGGTGTCCTTTGTGACGGGCTTACAGCAGCCCTCCTGCCTGCTCTAAAATAGTACTATGGAACGTAAATTAGAAATCCTGTGTAGGAATAACTCGCTTTTATACACAAGAGAGCGAAGATGGATTAATAATAGGTTATTTGGTACATTTTCGTTTGTCAACTGATGGACGTCGATGTCCTCAGCAGGTTCTACTACGCGGTGAACCTAGACACACGAGTTAATGCCCAATGTCTTCTTTACTTGATATATAACTTAGAATTTTTCCTATTGGTTTTCTTTTTCAATTTCATTATTCTTTGGGATTAATTTTTCACTAAGACGGCTCCAGCATCCAAAACTTGTCACACTACCCTCTCTCTATCAGAATTCTTGAAATACACTAATATTTCGGTCTGCTTCTTAAAAGTTTAGTCTAAAAGTGTAGGTAGAGCCCCAGTGGGATATTCATCCCGTCTGTCAATGACTAACTGCCTTGTTAGCCAACGAGATCAATATAGGGATCACTTCTGGGCTTTAGTGTTGTACAACTCTTAGAGAGCAGCGGGAAGCTTTCGCGCAGGGTGGCATGAGATGCTTAGCGTAAACGGCTTCTCGCCGGCTCAAGTCGAACGGAAACCAAAAATCAATACAAGTATAGGACGTTGACCGCAATAGATGCCGAATTATAGATAGGGATAAACTAAAGAATAGAATAATCAAAGCGTTACAAGTACCAAGAGGCCGAAGACCTTGATGTTTTGTTCGCCCGAAGAAAGGCCTAACGAAAGACTAATTAGTGTTTTTATGAAAGTTAGGTAATCAAAGGTATAATGCAGTCTTGAATTAAAGACCTAAACAAGGTTTTTTTTCTTTTCTTTGTGGGATGATATCAATTGGTTGTTAATCTGGTATCCTGGCTGTGGAATAGCTGCCATGGCCATCGAAGTAGTTGAAGCCCCAACATCTTAGTGTATATTCTGATAATTGAATGTTTGCCTTTGGAGGCATCCATTACGATTGTCAATCAAGAAGCCCATTTAGTGTTCATCGTCAAGTACTTAGTGGCTGGCTAGTAAGCCAAGGAGTCCCTACACCATCTCCTAGCACTATTCCACATTGTACTACTCACTGACAAATCAAGAGATCAACACAGATGTCATCTAGGGTTCTATCTGAATTCTTCTAGGACAAACTTTGTAACCCTAGTAATAGTCATCCAGTGTGAGCCAGCTTTTCTTTTGTTTGCTTATCACCATTTTTTTCAAGAATTTAAGCTTCTCTTTCTTTCCCACCAAGAACTCAGTAATGGAACTGACCTTAATTATTCTTAAAACCCCAGAAGGAAGTTTTTATTATCTCGGAAATTTAAAGGCTAATAAGTCAAATCCATAACATCTTCTGCTATATACCCACTTCTGTTTCTTTCGGTATTTGTTTGAGATAGTTTATGGTTTTGCTTGATAAGGAGACTAGGTTTTTGTGACAGAGATGAGAAGAAATTATTGTAGGAAGATGAAAAAGGTGAAAGTAGAGAATTGAGTATGGCAGTAGGCACGAACTTGTAGAGAGGACCCTCTAAAGCCTCTTTGATAAAAAAGGCAATAGAATGAATATCCTTTCAACATATCGGCTTTGCCAACCTGTCTACAGGTTTTTGTTCGTGAAGTAGGTGTTGAATTGCCCGGAAAAGGAAAGAAAACGAGACAATTAGGAAGAACACGACACTAAGCTACCATCATACTTTTATTCCTCTCACGTGTACTTGCCTAGCTCATGAACAGAAAAGGTGTCCCTGTACAAGAAACTGTGTGGTTCAAAGCAGGCTACTAAATGGCAAAACCTTTAGGACTACAGAAACAGCTTTGAGCTAGTTCTTTCCTTATTTAATTGACAATATTCAAAGCACAGAATCGGTAAATGTTCTTTAAGGGGAAACGATTTTATTAGCTTGCCAGTAAATTTAGATACTAAGTATTTGTTCGAAAGTTACAAATGCAAATGCCATCAAAGACACACAAAGCGGGCTCTTCTTGTCAATTTGGAAGCTTCTCTTAGACTAGTGTTTCCAGTGATCTAGTTGAGTGTGTTTTCTAAACGTTTTTCGCTTTGTATCCGAATCAGTGGAAAAGAACTCTTTTCAGCATTACTGCAAAATCAACTGCTCACACTGAATCAGCTCCCTTCACACTTGTGTTGACATCTCAGCTCAAACTGTATTCCCAGATTTTTCAGTCTCGTGTCTTAGTCGAGAGTCCATTTTAAAAGTTTGATTTGGAAAAATCATCGAAGAAATCCTTGAGAAAGGGTGTGTCAGAATGCACTTTTCAATCAGATATGTAGCTGAAAGGCTAGTTCTATAGGTTCAGTGGTTAATAAGGCACTAACGTTGAGAGAACTGTCATGAAGGGTCCGTCAACCAAGTACAAATATCGACAAAGCATTAAAGAATTATTCTCAGCTTTGTTACTCCAAGGCAACTGATATCTTCCTGATTACGAATGGATGATGTGAATGAGATTGCCACACAAGGAGAGCTTCTCAATCAGAGGTTCATCACCGAATGATCCTTAAAATTACCTCGTTTTAATTGCTTGTATCCTCAGAAATGCTCAAAGACAACGTCCTTAAATGATGTAGGCTTAGCCATTTTATTTTAATTTGAAATTGTCACGAAGGGGCTCTAGCCACCAGAGCGGCTGTTTTTTAATCCAATTTCTTGTCCAATACCTGGTTGACTTGGACCATTTCTCAATTACATTGTGTTCGTTATCATCAAGCTATTTCCCTTCAAACTCGACCAGTTACCAAAGGAGGGTCCTTCTGCCGACTCGTTTGATGTTGTCGGCCGAACAATGGTTATGGCGTTGAAACGAGCCGATGTCCCAAGGGGCTTTTTTTCAAAGATATTACATCGAGGCATGTTTTGGCGCAAAATCACAGCTAACAAATTAGAAACAAATCCTCTTGTTCCACTCCAAGGACTTTCTTTTGTCGCTTTTCTTAGAATCGTAAACGAAAATTCTGTCATATTTTCAGATGAACACCTCTGAAAGGAAGAAGTTGTTTCGCTAGGAAATGTGGCTCCAAAATCAATGAAACTGTCTATCCCAAACCCCATTTTCTTTTTAGCTCAAAAATCACCATCATTCCATTGTTTTTCCACATATTTTATTTTCTTGCTTAAAATACACAAAGTTAGTCACAGAATAGAACATATTTCGAGATAAAGAAGTTAACTTTGTACAGAGGAATGAGGGTCGTTTGCATTCATGCTTCTATACTGTATACATTTCAGCCTCGCATCGTGTTCACCTCCCGTTGCGATAGAGTCAGGTCTTAAATGATTTCTCACTAGAAAACACGAATACAAGGTAGACCCCTTTTTTTATTGAGAACCTTCCTACGGATTCTTGATTAAAAATTAAGAAGAAGTCCCTAAGAGTTCGAGGTGTTATTTTGAAAAACATTATGTCATATTTGACTTGAGTCCCCCTGTGTTCGTCTCGAACATTCGTTCAAGGAGAACACAACCTTTCTTGACCTGCCCTCCATCTAGTAATAGACCAGGTTATCACCCACTTGAGGACTCTTAGTTTGGAGCCCGAGAATATCCAGACGTACATTCAAGTCGGTTATCTTTAATAAGTTAGAACAGACAATCTAGTATAGCCTTACAGATTCCCTACAGATACTAGTCCGACATGTTGGAGCTCTACATGAATTCAAACCCAACTCAAAAATACCCCAACTCTCGCTCCACCTGTTCTCGATATTTGCCTAGAACAAATCCCTTAACTCCCTTTCTCTCAATAGCTTTATTAAATATGACTGCCCAAGACTTGGAATCCAAGGATCATGATATCTAAGCCTTTTCACCCAGAATTGCATATATTTATTATGGACAGCTTGAGAACAAATTGATACGTTGAGTGTCACTGTCAAGTTTTGAGCCCATAAGGACATTGCCTAAAAGGGTGGAAGTCACTGAATGCTCACATCGACAATACCATTACGATTGAGCACTCACTCGGCCTAGAAGCTTTTATCGGGATTTTAGGTTGGGATATGAAAGCAGAAATAGCTCATTTGACAGGTCTGCTGTGCCACTTGGTAGCAAGTTTGGGTCTCCTGTCAATGTTATGTCTCTTGAAGCAGTCGGAGTACGCTGCAGCTGAAGTATATACGTGTGGATAGTTTCCGTTATTCTGTCTTATCTGCCCTGTTTACGTCTTGATCATACTGTTTTGCTCTCATTGCAAAACCTTGATTTTCAATCTTCACCACCTTAGAGCCGAAAGCTTAAATACTAAGTAAATACCGGGTTATAGGTAAACATATTTAAGTACCCCTTCTTTTTTGACTAAAAATGAGCCCAAAGAGGCCAACTATGCTTGTTTTAGCCAGCCTGCTTGGCTGTGTTTTCAATATAGCATGATCAAAAATAGTTATCGAGTTGCGGAAAGACCGGAAATGGCCTGCGATTTATTTATATTCCAAGAGGAATACAATTTAATGAGCCATGGAACTCGACTTTTATTGAGCATACTTATCCTATATCCAGAATAGGAGCTATGTCAGGGATTTAGAACGAGAAAATTGCCTAAATATCGCAAACAATACTATTAGTTCCTTGTCATTCTCATTTGCTTCAAACATAATTCACTTAAATCGTTTCATATTTTCAATACAAAAACTGACTTTTTTGACACTGTATAATGCAAAACATCAACATAATATTTCAAAAATTTATAAACAATTCTTAAATATTCATCTTATTTTGGAAAACATTGTTATGTTTTTAAAGTTCTTTTTTTACGTTTATTTTCATCTATATTTTTAATTACCGATAATGGAGTTTGAATCTCGTTTTAAACCAATTTATGAGGATTAGTTTCTAATAATAATAATTTTATATTCTTTTACGATTTAGTTATAGTTTAACCAAAACGGAAAGTAGTATTTTTAATTTATTTTCTTATTTTTTTAAATTTATAGACGCATTTGACTATTTCTTTTTCGGACACTTGGTTGAAAATTGTCAGAAATTTAAAAGTCATGGGCTTTTGTTTGTTTAGCTGATTTTCAGATACCTTTTAGAGAAGCAAACAATTTTGAAGTGATATTCTCTCGAGGTTTTTGTACTTGCTAAGAAATATTTAGGGAGAGTTAGTTTGAATAATCAGATTGCAGTAACCCGATACCCTATGGACGAAGAGAAAGTGTGGACAGCGACAACACGTTTTGTGGGGACATTGATGTGGGGACTTCGTGTCACTTCTGATTGCAATTAGCTGACTGTTTAAGTTCTCTGTTAAGATAAGGCCAAACAACGTGAATTGTTTTAAGGCCCAGGACACGGGAGAGATACCACGGCCTCTTACGAACTTATCAACGGGCTTTTGTATGACTTGGGCCTATTATTAGTGTGAGTACGACCCCTAAATTGACCACATCGAAACAGGCCCAAAGGTGAAATTTCCAAGTACTTCACGATCACAACAGTGCATAGCATTCTTGATTTGGTATTTTTAGTTGATAATTGATGTAATAGAAGCAATCTTTTCTCACTGGTTATCTATTGAGTGTGATCCTGGGTTTTGATAGCTAGAGGGGTCAGAAGGGAAGCCGCCATACATCCTGAACTCTTGATAACTTCCTAGCGCCTGATGCTGATAAATGTACTCTACATCCGACTTATTGTCGATAGGTAATTTTGGTGAAGCACGGGATGATTGACTGTTGCATGTTGCCCCCGACGGTTTGGCCCACCCACTTTTCCTGTATACATCTCCTTCTTTTTTCGTTTTTATTTTTGTATTCTTTGATGCCTAACACGGCAGGACCGCGTCATACCATACGAAGATTTCATTAAGACGAGTCTGTCCAGGTTTCTACACACAGGGACATGAAATTGAAAACGGATAAACAAACCTTTATAAAGTTCAAATCTATATTTCATGCTCAGGGGGGGAGTGGGTAGGAAAGGTTGGATTGATTCCTTCGA
>JAABNW020080670.1:0-12384 GCA_015164035.2 Radianthus crispa
GAGAATATCAGGCTAATTGGGCTTCCTTAGGTACCTCTATTCGCTTGTTAAGTGCTTCTATTCGCTTGTTAGGTACCACTTTACGCTTGTTAGGTTTTACCATATGTGGAATACATCATTACAACCCCATCTGATTTTTCATGCTCATGTATCAGTTTTATTGTGGTGTCCACCCCAAAAGTTGACCTTTTTATCAGGCAACCCACAGCACCCATTATCTGTTGTCTTCATGCCTTGTAGCACATAGCGACTCAAAACTCCAACCAACAGCTCCAGAGTCCAATGGGACACACTCAATAAGGTGATGCTACCCACAAGACACATCAACTCAGGGAAAAATCCTGGATTTGCCCATGATTGCATTAGGCTATTTGATGGTAAAAGAGATATGTACACATCTCGTATGAAAACAGTATGCAAACAAAAGACCAGGTATCTACTTGAAACTGTTGTTAATTACTGGACATTAACAACAACAAGTTTAATATTTTGAATGGCTATAAATCATTTTTTTCTCAATGAATTCTGAATATTCATAAGTCTACTTCATAAACAACATGTTCTAAGAAAAATACCTGAAAATATAATAATTATAATACACAAGATAGCCTGGCAGAGATCAAAATAGTACCATAATTAATTCTGTATTATAATCACCAGTGTACAAGTTCTAGATTATCTTGAGAAAGTCAAGAACATAATTGATCAGGGTTGAACTTTTTTTTTTGTTGAATCCAGTATCACTCCGTAGTGGAACTTAGGTCAAAGTTTAACACATTTGTTTAAACTCTGACACAGTGAATTTGTGAATACAGTCTGAAGTACTAATAGTTATTTCTGAAGCAGGAGGATTTTATCTCTTAGTTTGTAAAGGTTCAGAACATCTTTTTTCTCAATATGGTCAATAAGATAACTACTTATTATGAAAGCTCCAAAATATGAGCTTATAATATTTCTTGCGATGTTTCACTGAAATGAAAAATTTGACAAATTTTAACCTTCAAGCCAGTGGTCGATTGATATCCAACTTGCTTTGCATCAAATAATCAGCTCAAGAATTGTACCTTCTTCATCTATTCAAATGTTATCAGTGCTGCTAATAATTCTGTATGAAAAGGGAAAAGCAAGTGACTGCAAAATAAATGACTTGTCTGACTAAATAAGACATCTTTGAAGACTTTGCTACCTAATTCAGCCAAGTTTGCCCCCAATGCCAGCCATTGTTGGAGGTATTAACTAGTGTTTTCATTAGTTTCCATTGTTAATACCACCAACATGGCTTCCACTTCTAAATTGTTTCACTCTCTTTGAGAATACACTTCTCTTGTTGGTTGTTGAATCCATGCAAGTCAGGTCACAAAAGCCTTATTAGTAAACAAACTACATATTTATGTGTGATCTTTTGTATTGAGGTCTTCAACCTTATTTAAGGGTAGTTTGATAATGGACACCACAAAGACCTTTATGACCTCACTTCCATGCAACTGCCCACTACTCAGGCAGCTCAAGAATGGTGTATGCTTTCAATCCATCAATAGAGAATTTGCATCATCAAGTGATGACCAGTTATGTTGAATTTCAACACTTGCTTTACACAAGAATCCAATCCCCCCAGGGAAAAGGATTTCTTGCCATCATAGCCACTAACACATGATAGAGCAAAAGATCTATTGCTGCTATGCACCACGTACAGGAGTGCTAACAATACTATTCCCAAGAGATTTTTTCATTCACATCTCATTTTTTCCTTGACTGAAATCAACCATTCAGTTTCTTAAAAAAAAATCCATAGCTCCACAGTGACACTAACTAGGGAGTTCTCAGGTCTTGCTACTTGACTTGTAGGGTCTAAGGAAAACTTTTTCATCTATAGCATCTTCGTTCATCCAGTGATTCTGATTGCTTGAATAAGGTAGTAATTGTTGGTTAATTGATGCAAGGCCACAGCATTCTTTGTTTCTGGTTCACACGATCACGTAATCTTTAAATCCCAATCACTGCAAGTAGAGAATCACTGATAATGGACTTTCTGCCACACTTCTGGGGTCAATGGAAAGCCATATACGACTCTTAATTACTTGGTCAAACCTTCAGAAATCTTCAGATTTAAGGTACCAGATTCTACCAGGCATTTTTACAGGCCTCTTGCTTATCTTTTGCATAATAGAATTGTGGTACAGCCATCACATCATTTATCAATGTGACAAATAACTTTCTCACCAATCATCACTTGACATCTACCAAATAATTTCTTGTTAGGCATAACAATCTACAGAACTTTCAAGGCTGGTTGTTTCTTGATCTTGTATTTTTCTCATGGTCATGTAATTTGGGAAATGTCTACTAATTGTCTTAATTTTTCATTTTCTTGCTTAAGGTCTTGGTTTTCTTCTTTTAGTTTCGTAATAGTGTCTTTTAAAGTTTGTACTTCTTCATGAACTACTGTTAATAATGCTGACTTGATTTGAGTAATTTGATCCTGAAATAAATAATACAAGAAAACATGTTAATGAACATCTGGGTTTATTTGTATTCTGTAAAGCAAGCCTCCTTTTTTATTTCTTTGTTTATTTGAGAATTTGCCTGAGGGCTGGTGCTGCACAATAGGACTTCCCCTGTGAGGTACAAACCCCAATCCCACCCCTTAAAAAACCCAAACACAACCCACAAATCAACCATTACTGCAATTTTCATAATTATGCAGACACTGACATTATGAGTTGCCAATTGGAATTTGCTGTTTTGCTGGCACCAGTCAAAAATAAAGGTACTGACTGATTAACCCTGATTGACGGCAGTGAAAACACTGTTTTGCATGTTGGCATTTGAACTTCAGTGTTGGCATAATTATGAAAATCGCAGTAAGAAATCATTAAATAATTAATCATAAAGGCCAAGACAATGAGGGTGGTCACTGCCTTTGTAGCCATTCTTAGGGTCATCATGCAACATTTCTCTCCCCATGATTGTTGATTAGCCAGTTCTTGGAAATGAATGTTTGACTTGGGGTTGGGGGGGGGGGGGGGATCTTGCTTAACAACCCTGAGAAAAGCTGTGACGAAGGATAGTGGGAAGCCCGTGTCCCCCATTTTCCATCACCCCCCTTGCCAAATTCTGACAACCTCTTCACAGTATCCAATTATTAATAATGAATAGCCCTTTTTGAATTCAACAAACACAGCCAAAACACTTTACTTCAGATGCATTTGCTCAGGATTAGCCTTGATTGTGGGGAAAACATTCATACCGTAGATGCTAATAAGGAAGCAAAAAAGAACAACCTTGAACAATGCAAACTATGGTACTTTGAATTTCAATGAGCTGCTCTAGTAATTGTGAACATATTACTTGCAACTGAGGCTAACCCTGCAAAACTGTGTCTGCTCTGTGTGGCAGTCACTTGGAAATATTTGAAAATGCAGCAATTGGCAATCAAACTTGATTGTAAACCACCCAATCTGATTACCCTTAGTAAGTCTCAGGCTCTTCCAAGATGGGCTGGGGAGAGGGAAAGGGGAAAAGGAAATTTTAACTTGAGCCTGAAATTGTCAGAGTTTGTTGATCATGCACAAACATTTCCTACAATATTGGATTATTTTTCAAAAGATTAAGATTAAAAATTAATTACAGGCAGTTTCAAACATTCTGGATTAAGCTTGGAAATTCCAATCTGGTAATGAACTTGTAAACTTGGTTTGAGATCTTTCATATTGATAACATGGTATTTTCTAAATTCTTCAAAATCTACTGTTCAAAGCCCATTTTAAAAATGAATTTTATCCCAATAAGTGATTTGACTTTCTCTGAAATACACTTTTTTGTAAAATTATTTGGCTCTAAGTTTGATTTTCATTAAATTTAGGGATAAGCAAGTTTTGATGAAAGTATGTTTTGTCGGCGAATCTAACTGCAATGTTGTGCCAATGAAACTTCAAAGTCTGTCACTTGTGTGTCCAACAAATTATGTTCTACTAGAGTGGAAGGCCAGTATCAAACACATTTGCAAAAAAATGCCTTAAAATACCTTGAATTTTCTAATGCTTTGAGCGATTACGTATGTAGAAGGTCAAAAGCTAACTTGAACAAATTGTCAAAACATTGAAGTTTGATTGGCTGACAAAACATGTTTTTTCAATTGTGTGGGAAGTTAGATGCAAGTGACTGTATCACTAGTTCATTTCTAAAGATGAATTCCATGCATGAAATTGGGGAGCCAAAGCAAGAAAATTATTGCATTTAGATAAACAAGAAGATTCAAATATGTCTATATATATAAAACATCAGGAATAAAAATATTGAAACATTATTATAACTAAACCTGACAAAAATAAGAATCAGATGGTAAATTAAGATTAATTTTTGCAATTTTTTCAGAAGAAAGAAATATTTTAATACATTACAGCATTTGAATTGGCAATCAAATTGAAGCTATGTTCTAATAAAACTTGTATATATTAAAACAATCTAGAAATATTTTGCTAGATGCAAGACAATGGATGCCTTTTTAAAGGTGGTGTTTCAATTTCTAATTAATTTCTACCCCCCAGCTGGATTTGCTATTCATTTGAATATATCTAAAAAAAAATATCTAAAGAAGAGTGAGTCATGGCAGCTCACTGCCATTGTTACAATATTGCTATGCCAACAACATGTCTGAAAAATTGGACAGAGAAAAATTTCAAGGCAAAATAAATACCTAATATTGATGCGAATAGAGACAACTGCGAGACAACACAGCTAAACTGCTTTACATTGATCTGGAGTTTTTTGATTGTTTTTTCCTTCTATCAGTGACAGGTGGGAAGACTTGAACAACCAAAGTGTCTCAGCCATAAACAAATAGAAGCTATTTTTATCCAGGTTCAGCCAATCAGTAAAGATGTAAATCAATTAAAAAGCAATGTTTGAATTGTGGCAATAAAATGCTATGGAATAACATGGCTGCATTAAAACTAAAATACCCTGCTTATTTATTGTTGGTTGGGAAACAAATATCATATTCAACAATCCAACCATGAATAGTTGTCACTGAGGATGCAATTTAGCAACGTTTAACAAAAGTTACGAAACTACTTTGTTTTGCTTGTTAAGTAGCAAGGTATAGAGTTGTTTTCGTATGAGTGAGAAACCTTCACGGTTACGATACGTTACGGTTACGGCAGGAATTTCGAATGTTTTTATCGAGATTACAATACGGATACGGTTACGATACGGCGCAGTACGTTTCTCTCTCATGCGAAAACGACTCTAAGGGGAAAATTTTTTTAGGATCTTGCTGTCTTCATTTTGTTTTTGTAAATGGTTTTCACACGGAAATGTTCTTACTCTTTTTATTTATATTCAACTCAATGTCCAGTCACATGATGAGACAGGTGTCAAAAGTGTGCAGCTGAAATGATTCGAAGAATTAAAAAAATGGACTATATGCAGGTCACTGGAATCCCTTACATGTATATTAATTTGTATAATAACTAATAATTAATAAATAATTGGTATTGGTATTGGTGTTGGTATTGGTACTGTACCTGATTAACAGAAGTAGTATCTAAGAGGGACAGTTATTTTTTTTTACCAGGGAGGGGGAGGGGGAGGGGGAAAGTAATAGGATTTAGGGGGGAAGCAGGCAAAAAAATGAAGTTATGAGAGGAGAGCCATGTATCCAACTTCATTAACATTGGATGGGCCACATCTTTTTACACCAACAGAGATCTAGGGGGGGGGCAGATTTTTTTTAAGTGCTACCAAGAAAAATACACTGCCCCTCCCCCTCTGGTAAAAAATGAATGGTCCCTAAGAAGCATACCTCTAGGACCTGTTTCAATGGCAGATCCGGACATGGTTCCCTAACTAACCTTATCATATATGCACATGCTTTTCCTTTGTATTACAACCTCTTTTTGAAAGAAGTTATAGAGCAAGAATACACAGTTTGGAAACAGCACGAACTTGAAAAGTCTCCCCTTTTACAAAATGGACCCCCCTTGTAAAATCCTGGATCTGCCCTGTGTTTTTTGTGAATCAAGGTGGGAATGAGATGAGAAAAGTGGGAATGGGAGGCACTGAAAGTATGTGATGCAAAGCACTACAACATGAACTCAACCAATGTTTCCCTCAACCTCGAAATTTTGAAAAGTCTGCCGCATAGGGGTTCAATTGATATTTTTGCCAAGGAGATATCAATCACACAGCTGTATAGCCACTGTTGAAAACCCACATTTACTGCCCACTTACCATTGCTGTTGCTATAGTATTAACGATAGGGAGCTCTTCTATAGTTGATGCCGATTCACTGTGAATAAAAACAAAACATGATTAATGAATAGGCAAGAATGAGCAGCTCCATCTAAACTAATTGAAGTTGTTGGCATTAGTAGAAAAGTGGTTTTTTTTTTAAGTCAGGACTTCCTGGGTGGTTGACCTGGGCTGAAAGCTTTTGAATGTCACTGCAGAATCCAAGGCAGTTTTATAGATGATTTTGACATTAATGTTGCTTTACAACCTATAATACTATATCATGCCTATTAACTTCAGCTTTGTTTAAAGGCATGAACAATGAAATATTTTTGCATGATGAGAAAATATTATTTTCAGAAGGAAATTTATTTTGCTTTGCACTTGACAAATAATAGTATAATATATATATATACATATATATAAATATAGAAAGTCTGCAAGTCAATTTTCTTGTGGAACAGTGCTCAATACAGTGAATCCCTGAAGAGTGAAGCAATTCACAAAACAGGCTTGTAGGGAAAATGTAGTTGCGTTCTTTTTCCTTAACGTATTATATATATATATATATATATATAAGAAGAAGAAGAAGAATTCAGAGATGAATTCTCTTTGGCCAACAATCACATGTCCAGTTACTGGGATCCGTTGTTGTAGGATTCGTAGTCCGTCTTTGGCAATTGTAGTTTATATAATAGCTGATGAAGGCCAAAGGCCTGTAATTAAATATCCCTGTCAGTTACTGGTTGCCTGTCTTGGTTTTCCTTTTATTCTAATTATAAACTACATTTGCCAAAGACGGACTATGAATCCTACGACAACGGATCCCAGTAACTGGATGTGATTGTTGGCCAAAGACAATTTATCTCTGAATTCTTCTTATTTTATATATATATTTAAAGTTTCTAATTCGAGTTAACTGTCTTAAAGTGCTGGATACAATGCAGTAGAGCGAAACATATGGAAAGAAACAACTACATTTACATCCCTACAAGCCTGTTTCTTGGTTGCCCACTCATCAGGGGATTTAATAAGAATTTCATATGAACAGTAACAATAATAGCAATAAATAATAATAAAATAGTAAGCTTGAAACTAAAAACTTGAAGTAAATGTCCCAAAGGAAATCTTTTTGCTCTTAACACAAATAAATAATGAGCAATAAAAAATAATATAACAGTACTCTTAAAACAGAAACTAGTGACAACCAGTGCTTAAACACAACATGGAGGACTGCCACTAAAGTTTTTACTTTTAAATTTCAGAATACTTAAAGTAAATATATGAAAAAGATGAATGGAAAAGAGTGAGTCAATAAAACTTTGAATTGAAAGAGAAATTCATGAAAGAAAAAAGCATGAAAGAGGATTTAATAGAGATTATTTACTTAGTCACTGGTACTGCTGACAGATGTCAGACATACATGCTCTATACATCAGAGTACAAAGAAAACACACATAATGAATTCATTAGATCTAATGTTTTGTCATTTAGCACCCTTGCACAGTAATGTAAGATTGAATTGGAAGGACAGGATATGATTTTTCCCATAACCTTATTTTTGTTCTTTTGAGCAGATCTGCAAATAATGCCCTCTTACATGGGTCTATAAATAATGAAACTTTGGTTTACACCACAATATAAATTGTAGCCTACAGCACCAATATTAAAGTCTTTTCTCAACTATATCTTGACAAACCCAAGACAACAGTGCTGAGTGTACCAACACACTTTGATAAAAAAAATGGAGTAATTTTATCCATGTACTCTTCATCCATGCACATTCATTACCTACGACCATAACAAGGTTTCTCTATGACGATTATTCTCAAATAGAACAGCTTAGTAAAAAGCCTGCAAGAAGCAAGTGGTTAAGTTAGCCAGTTATGTGTCTAGAACTATGGGAGAAAAAAAACATCAAAAATTTACAACTGTTGATCATGACTTATGTAGATTTTAAACAACATTAAAACAATCAATGTGAAAGCTCCAGGTCCATTTGGAGCCATCATACACGTCATGTGCATGGACCTTTATACCTGACAAAGTACTCTTCATCATATAGAAAGACCACTAGAATACTATGAGGATGACTTCATCAGGGATGAAGGCATCCAAGTTTAGATGAAGACTTAGAGCCTCATCGAGGTATAGTCAACCCTAAAAAATCCTTGACCAAAGTGCCTGTCTTCCCTTTGGCACATTATATCCAACATGTGGGAGCTTCTTTTGACTCTCATTGCGCATGCCTGCGATGTCAATTTTTTTACTCGCAGCACGTGTTTTATCAAGTATGTTTTCATACTTGATAAAACACTTCTGCTCGTTTTAAATACTACATAATACTATTAATTATCAATAATAATAATATTTATTTAGACATGATATCTATATTATATACGGCTGTGCTGATGTGGTCATGTATCCTTAATATCATTATAACTAGTATTACAGATATAAGAAATAAAACAAACGGCTATAACTAACTAATAAACAAAATAGAAAAATAAGATGTCTTGATGAAATTTATGATATAAATAATTAGTTTTTTATGATTCTGATATTCTTATTTCCTGTTGGCCAGAAGGTTATGCAACAGCACCCTACTAGACCACTATTACTTTCCCTGAAGGTGTTTTCTTGCTGTTTGTAGGATGCTGCCTAGTTAGATTATGACAAAGTGCAAAACCATTAGCTTACAGTTGGATTTCTAAATTTCAGTAGCATTGTAATAATAAATAATAATAGTAATAATTTTATTAATTTATATTGCGCAAGTATCACTGTAAATTTTCACTTGCGCATCGTAGCATATTGTACAAAATGTTGAACAACAATTCCAATTTTTTTCTACTTTTCTAACAAAAGTAAAAATTGTCAAATGTGTCTGACAATCTTGCAGCTAATACCACTCTTCATTGCTATGCCCTGACCAAGACAAGACAAGAGTCTGACAGGGAAATTGGTCCACCATGGGTGGCGCAGCAGTGAGAGCACTTGCCTCTATGGTCCTGGGTTCAAGCCCTGGCTTTGGCAGGATCATATGCGAGTTGAGTTTGTTTGATATGTTGTTCTCTCCCTTGCCACAAGGGTTTTTCTCCGGGTTCTCCAGTTTTCCTTCCTCCATAAAAACCAACATGTGAGTCGAGGGTTGTGTGCATAGAATATAAAATGTAGTGGTAGCTGTGTGAGGGTCAGTGTCCCTAATTAATGTGAGAGCGCTAGAATGACTAGACACTATAACATATTTATTATTATTATATTATCCATCATAATACATAAAGATACTGAACAATTTGTTTGATTGACAGAAGCATATTGCTCAATATCCTTGTCGCAGTTGTTGGCTTGATCATTGCATAGCAACGAAGAGTGGTAAAATTAAACACCCACTTGGCCAATTGCTCAATCCTCATTTTTTATTTTGCTGACCAAAAAAGCCATTGCCAAATGTAAGGCATGGAATAAAAAAAGACTGAGATTTTCAAAAGTAAGAAAGCATAACAAACCATTTGCAAATGTATTCATCGAGTTATTATTTTATGGTTGCAACACGAATTTGGTCATAAAATTCCCTGACATTTTCCTGACCAAAGTACAATATTTTCCCTGACTTAATAATTCAGATATTCTCTGTTTTCAATTTTAACAGAGTATTTAATGAGCAGACAAAGCTACCATGGTGCCAATAAGCTCACTACAGGAGAGCCCATAACTAACAAGTTGAGCAAAAACTGGGAAAGTGTTTGGGTAGATGTGCCAATCAAATAAAGTGAATTTTTTAATAAACCTTTCAAACTGAGTGCATGCATGACAATAACTATCATAAATATAATTCTGACTTTTGCTCAAAATCCAGATTTTTACTGACTAAAAAAATCAATGAATTTTGCCTGACCTGAAAAAATATTTTTGCTGACTCTTCTCTAACCAGTGGGGCAACCAAGTTTGCAAGCCATCAAATACAGGGTATCTTAAACTCAAATCTATGTCTCATTACAGCATAAGTACTGGCACTCAACTTAGCACTATACCAGACTTGAGAAATAAAGGAAGTAGAAATTAAAAGATCTTAACATCTCATTGATATGTGTTCTGTAGACAAACCAAGTGGGGTAGATTTACAGCATTTAACTGGATCAAAATATCACAAAATTCTGCCATAAAATTAAATTTCCAAAAGTGCTTTCGTTTTATGAAAGACAGCATCTTTGATGTAGTATAAAACCACAGTTTCCATGAAGGACTCCCAGTTCAATTACACCAACCAAAGCCAACTAAACATACATAAAATTAGTAAATCAGTATCTAAAATCAAGTTTGCAAATCAAGCTTTTAGCATGGAATAAAAAGATAGTGACTGGGTATCAAAATTGATTTTTTTTGACTCCTGATAATATTCAGACAAGTATGGAATTCAATATAAAACTCCTTTGAAAGGGAAATTTTTTTGACAATTTCTGCAAATGTTACTGTGAAATACTCAATTTGATTGGCAAATTTATGTGGAAATTTGTTTGGTCAGCTTTGGATAGCATCTTCACAATGTAATATTGAAATGAAAAAAGTAGAAAATAGATGAAAGAATATTTTAATCCTGCCAACATCTGCAAAGTGAGTGAAACAGTATAATACAAGTAGGAAACACTTCATTTCAGATCTTTTCCTCAGAAGGAAAAGTTTATTGGATTATAGGTTGAAGCTATAGTGCAATTTCCACAATCCTTAACCTAAATATATCAACAAAAAATCCTGTCAAAAAGAGACGTATAACTGATCTGTGATTGACAAACACATTGACAGTCCATCAATATTGCCTGCTTAGTTTCTTAAAATACTAGGGTATCATCAAACCTAGGAAAAATAAAATCTTTACTTAATAAAGAGATCAAGCAAGAATAAGTTTATCATCCTCTGGTCTGAAAAATCATGCATAAATGGTCCTAATGCATCACAAATTGATTTTTTTAGCTCTGTTAGACTAAACTAGGCGTCTAATTCAGGGTTCCTAATCTCATAGTAAAGCAAACTTCTGCAGCTTTGTCATGACTTTTCATTGACCAAATAGTATTCACTGAAAATTGAAAATTTCATTGCATATTTTAAGTAAAAAAAGATTCCCCCCACCTTGACTTTTCAAGGCGAGTGAGAACCCCTGTAATAACCATATACATTTGTTCAATATTCATCGACTTTAAAAGTTATAAGGTACATATGAATTATTAGTAGAATGAGACACTGCTTTTCATGTCAGCCTAACATCAAAATATAATGTCTTAGAATAATGAGAATAAGATTGGAATATTTTGGCAGTCATGAAAACTAAAACCTTCAGAAGATTTCAGGGTTTGTTTTGGGAGCACAGAATGCTGATCAATATCCTGGCAATATCTTTCAAGAGTGAATTATTGATTAAGATGAACAGCAAATAAGTGGGTCCCAGACGAAACCAACCGAGATAATAAAAATACTGGCAATATATTCAGTATTGATGGGCTTTAAGTAAAGCATTTAAGCTGTCGCTGGATATCAAAGTTAGAACTATATAAACCAACATACATGAGAAGAAAACATTAGAATTTTAGTTTTTTTCTGAAGATTGATTCTTCAGCCCTTGGAAGTAGGCTTTATAGATTTGATTACAAATATAGGCATATTTATATATATATCATGTTTTGAATTTAAGATCAAATCTCGATATCCACAGAGATAACAGTCACACCAGAGTGACAGCTAAGATAGAAAAGAAAATATGAAATCAAAAAAGGTAAAATACAAATATACTAAATATTTTTAGGTTTTTAACTAGAGGGAAATTATTATCATAAAAGGTAGAAAAGGTGAAAAAAGAATTCAAATTTGTCTTTAATTGAAGGTTGGGGTTGATAGAGAGAACCTACCAACACTTGACTGAAGGGCAAACCAATTGAAGCTATCATAAAATCCCTTTTTATGCATTGATATTTAAACAACATGTCCACTTTCTTGAGATGACATTTGAAACAAGGCACAAATTAAGTAAGCCTTTTGCAAATAATTTTTAAAATAGAAACATCTGACACAGAAACAGCTCAATGAGGACAAGAGGTTACTTGTAATGTAATGAGTTGACCTAGACAGGAACTGACTTATATATCTAGTTATAACAGAGGT
>JAABNW020080781.1:0-18052 GCA_015164035.2 Radianthus crispa
ATAATAATAGGAATTTATCACATCGTAAGGCGAAAGGAGATATTAGAGGTTATCCCTATCGAGAATATCTCCCAGATTGAATTGGAGTTGATTTTTTACGGAGGGAGGAAAACTGGAGAACCTGGAGAAAAACCCTCGAAGCACAGGAGAGAACCAACAAACTCTACTCACATACGACACCGAGCACAGCGGGGCTCAAACCCGGGTCACATTGGTGAGAGGCGAGCGCTCTCACCACTACACCACCCGTGCTTCCCTTAACTTATAGCTTACAAGCACCATGCTGACAACCCACCAACAACTTGCGTACATGTCACTGATCTCTTACATTGCATCCAACTGGTAACCTAACCTACCTGGCACCCATTTTTTGAACACATAACACAAATTATATGATCTAAATCTTGGTTTACAACATGTTTCTTTCTATTTCTTGAATGTGATGCATGTCCATGTTTTAATCTTATCAGGTCCAGAGAACTATGTTGGAGCTTTTGAATCAACTGGATGGATTCAGTTCTCATCATGATATCAAGGTACTGTGATCAATTTCTACTGCTGCAAAAGGATACAAATTAAAAAATTAATAAAACAATTGAGTGAAATTTCCTTCACTTTCCCTTCTTTCCGAACAGGTTATTGCTGCTACCAACAGAGTCGACATCCTTGATCCTGCATTACTTAGATCAGGTGAACCACTGGAATCAATTATTACTATGTTTGCATACTCACTCTATCTTATTTTTACATGCTGGGGATATACTCTTTCTTTCTTTGGCTGATGTTTCATTTTGTACTTTATCAGGTCGTTTGGATCGAAAAATTGAGTTTCCAAACCCAGATCAAGAAGCGAGAGCAAGAATCCTGCAGATTCACTCCAGGAAAATGAATGTCAGGTAAAACAGTCTTGTGATGTTTAAAAAATTGGCAACATTGTTCAATCACATTAATTTAGTTATCATACTTTACTCATTGATTCACTCGGCATATCTGTCTTGTTTGTAGCTCTGATGTCAATTTCGATGAGTTGTCACGTTGTACTGATGATTTCAATGGTGCCATGTTGAAGGCGGTTTGTGTTGAAGCTGTAAGTATCAATAAGGTACCTTAACTCATACAAATACTCTTGGAAGGAAGAGTGTGAGTCTTTAGCCATTATTGCTGAACATGCAATGTTCTGTTTAATATATAACATGAGGAAATGAATTAAAAAATGTTGAAATTCAAATACTGAAAGCTGATTGGCTGACAGTGATAACACACATGTGTGATAACAATCATATCGTTATGGCTGGGATAATGATTTTTTCTCTTTGATATCACTCGGTATACCACTATATGTTATATAATAATTATTTTTCTTAAATGTAATACTTGAGGTACTTACCTTTCTAGTGTTGATGGACAGAGGGGTGTAGGGTGTAACCCTTGTTGATCTGCAAGACCTTGTAGTAAAGAAGCTATCAATATCAATGTTCTTTCTCTAAAGTGTATACTGGGGTTTGAAAATTCCTATGTGTGTTTCAGGGTATGATTGCATTGAGACGTGAAGCTACTACAGTCTGCCATGAAGACTACATGGATGGCATCATGGAAGTCAATGCCAAGAAGAAAGCCAATCTTGCTTACTATGCATAACTTGTATTGTAGGACATCTGTTTGGACTATTCAGAATCTTAAAAGGATCATGTTGGAAGAACTAGAGCCATGTGGCAACAAATAGCCCGCTTTCGATATTCTAGTCGAGTGATCACGAACAAAACAATTCAGAATGATGGGGAAATTATATTAAGAGTATCCTTTGTTTCCCCAGGCCTCGTTTTGAATTGCTTTGTTCATGATCACTTGACCAGAATATCAAAAGTGGGCTATTAGAGTGAAACAATAGATTTCAAATGGAACATTGCCCTGAAAAAAGGTTATGTTTTATGCTCTCCACTTTTCTGTTCTTTCCCACTCTAAGAAGTAATGTATGCAATGTAAATCAATTTCGCTTGAAACGTTATAACATTAAAACTGTTGTTAATTACACTGCTGCATGTCCATTTTACTGTTCTGTACTGTATTTTCTCAGTGGTGTTTCAAGCTTTTGGAACTGTCTTATATATAATGAAGATAAAACCACTCCCCTCCGAACACCAGACACTTATTTTCATTAAGAAAAATATTGGGCTTCCTGTGCATTCTAAGTCGAAAGAACTGGAAAACGAAACAATATATTAAAATGTCTGTGAATAGCCCACTTTCGATATTCTGGTCGAGTGATCACAGACAAAGCAATTCAAAACGAGGCCCAGGGGAAACAAAACATTAGGATTATCCATTGTTTCCCCTTTGTTTTTAATTGCTTTGTCTGTGATCACTCGACCAGAATATCGAAAGTGGGCTATTGAGGAGCACCACTATTTAGCACTCGAAAGCCGTATTAATTTATCCTAAGATGCATAATAATGAAAAAATTTCCCCGATTTTATTGTTGTTGTGAAAATATAAAATGTGGGCTCCCTGTGCAGCTTAAGTTTCACAGCAACAGCTGGGGCCTGAAAACGAAACTGGGCTGGGAATGGCCACGTGACAATATCCAGTGCTCTTATTGGTTGTTTGAGGGAGTGTAGTTGAAAGAGCCAAAACAAGATGCAGAGAGGAGACTTCACTTTGAACGACTGAACCAAACTTTGTTAACCTTTAATGCGGTTTTACTCTCATCAGACTTTAATATCTTAAAGAGACCACGCTGTCTACGATCCATCAAACCCTGAAGATTGAAAGATCATTTATAATGTAAGAAGTTTCGGAGTGTTTTCAAGCCAAAGGGGTGAGTTTGTGAACGTTTGACTTGCAATCTTGGATGTGAAGCCTTTGAGTTGTTGATGATGTGAAAATACATTAAAAATTGACTTATTTTTCCCTTGTATAGTGTTATAAAGTACTCTAAATTATACATAGTTGAAGACTGGTGTATTTTGTACCTCAATTCATTGTTGTTTTCGGGATTTAATGGGTTGTTTCAAAGATAAAACCTCCGTTTTTTTTGCCCACAGGTGTCGTGATGGTGACAGACTCGTCGTCCTGAAACAACCAAACTCCAAACGATAAAAATCCTGCGAAAAGGTGTTTACTTAAGGATCGTCGTTTGAAAAATCTATTATATGAATACACAAGTGTATCCTCCAGTTATTATTGTGTTCAGGAGATACAGATTTTTGGGATTCTAAGGAGAGCTTTGAGTTGGAATTTCCTTGATATTGAATGCTTCAAAATCTACCATCTGGACTTCATCAAGGCTTGTTGTTGTGACATTCTTCATTTATCTCTCTTCGTTATTGCTTTACACAAAAGCGATTGCCATTTATAATAATGATGCTCAACTGCTGTGGCGAAACTAGTAATAGTCTGATTGTACAATCAGTGGAATAATCAAGACAAAAGAACATTTGAAGAACAGAAACCATCATTATTCGATACTCGAGAATCACCAAGATACCATACTACAATACACTCTTCAACCAGTAGCAGGTATTTTACGATAAATATAAAAACGGCTTACCATTTTTGGATTATTATATGAGTGTCAAAGAAAGTGTGGGTGCCAATTCAAGGCAGTGCAGCATCGAGTCGGGTTTGACGCAAGTAATTGGGCCTGTACTAGTATGTATCCCAGAGAAAAAGATCAAGGATGTCAAGGTAAGGTCTCGTATATAATTTTAACTGGTTTTTTATTTATATACTTATTGAGATATTTTTTAAGAATAATGGTATACAAGATGTTGTGTCTGTGATATTGTCTATAGTGTTGGAGCTATGTTTGTTTATTACTGTACTATTGCCTTAAGGAATGTAAATAAACTTGTACTAAAGACATCAACCACAACCACTAAATAGAAAAAAAGAAATCCTTGCCTTAGATCCATGCCCTTCCTAATGTTGAATAAAAAAAAATAACTTATGGACAATCGGCTAAATTATTATCCTAAAGCAAAGAAAACAATGATGACAAATTTATTAGTTAAATCATAACGCTTGTTTTGATGTCAGTGATATTTATATTGCCATGTCCTAGAGTGTTGTTATCAAAGTCCAACTCACACAAACAACCTGTATCGTCTACACATCCTAAGGCAAAACATCCTAACAATAGCTCATTAATTAGAAATTTTACATTGAGGTACAATATAGATATTACTTTCAGGTACATATGAATGACTTTTTCTTTCTATCTTGGCTGGGTGATCATGCAAGAACATCTTATGTCCAGGGTTGAATGAATGCTTTGTCAACCAAGCTGATGATATATTTTATTAAACCCTGAAGCAATCTCTTGCTTGATCTAAATCAGCACATGGCTCATCGGTTGAGCTGGAATTAATTTATCATGTTTCATAATGTGAATTCTTTTTCATTTTCCATTGTATGCAACTCTTTTTTCTTATCACTGTCATAAAAGGTTGCATGTTCTTTTTACTTTCAAACTATGGTAATCTCCCAAACACACAAATTATCTTTAGTTAATATCTTTGGTTTTCATCCTTGGAGGTCATTCCTCATCTGTCTTTGTTCCTTATTCATATTCTTAAACTAAATTCTATAAAACATCACATATGCAGTCTTCCTCAGGCTATTGTTTATTGAGAGAAAAAGGGATAAAGCTGTCCAGTGCTTTCTTGCCACATGATAATGATCAGCAGAAACCTTTATCAAGCTGACAGAACAATCTCGGCATAGAATATAGTATTTGATATCCTAAATTACTTGTTCTTCATTGCCTTTGGCACTTGTAATTTTTATCTTGGATTATGTACCCTTGGAATGAATAATTCTTAGCTTAGAATCACTTGTCTATTCTTGCTTAGGATTACTTTAGCAGGAATTGTAATGCATTATTGATAAATTTAAATAGTCATTATTTTATGTGTCTGTGATCTTGGGTTTAATTTCTGGACTTGATTTCATTTATTTACAAAGTTTGTTAGAATTTTTCCTTGTCATAAATACATTTTGCTCTATAAGTTAATCATATCCCACTTTGATCAGCCTGAGGCAATAAAATGTGATGCTCTTTGTGATCATGTTTGTACTGTATTATTTCCTTTGCTGTCTGACATATTATATCAAGGTTTTTAAAAAGCAATAATTTTATACTATTCATTCTCTTAAAGGAATATGATTGTGAAAATATTTAACAATTGGATCTAGAATGTTTAGTCCTAAGTCCATTATCATTTGATTAATTTCCTAGTGTTCTTAGCCAGCATTCCTGTATTTAAGACTTCAGTAATTACAGTACTGTTGTAGCTCTAGATGTTAGATTATTTTATAAAATAGTTGGGATAGTACGCGCGCTACTATTGGTCGAAAACCATGTTTGATAAGTTTTAAAACACGCTCGCGTCATCCTAGCGCTCGCTACAGGATTTCTCTTTGATTTCTGTCTCATCGCGGTATTTTTTTGCTCATTTATTATTTTATAAAACAGTTCAAAAACAGTTTTCCGTGTTTGATACTCTGATCAAAACACATGGGATGTTGAGAGAACACTCAAGATGCTGGAAACCACTCCGCTACACGTCGTGGTTTCCTACGCTCCTCTCGTGTTCTCTCAACATCCCACATGTTTTGATCAGAAACACGGAAAACTGTTTTTGAACTGTTAAATCAGGAATATCCTGTTTTGATGTTTTTTAAGAAAGTGGTTCAGGGGCAAACCACCCCCCCTACCCGAGCCAATACAGGTGATTTTTTCAAACCAATTTTTCACTTTAATCAAGGATTTCCCACTGACAACCTGGAAATTTTGTAAACATGCCAGCCAGTCATATCTCAATTTTTTTCCTTTTGACTGCAGGCATGCTAGAGAAGAGAGGGTTGACCTATGACTTATTGATAAGGTATGCCATAAATACCAATTTTTGAGAGTTTTTTGCGGTTGCACTAGCTTTGCAAATTTGACGATTCTCTCTAGTTGCTCAGATATCAGGCTCTGGTTTTCTGTAAGTTGACAAGTGATGACAGCTCCTGCTGTGATTTCTTTTGTTTAAAGAAATTTTGACCAAAAAGTTCTGCATTTACCCTGTTCGACGGCGCCTTTGATATTTTGGCCAGTTGGCAAAGTTTTGGCGGAAGACCAAATTTACGGTCGCACTAGAAATTGACTCTTGATGACAGATTTTGTCGGATTAAAACACCAAAATTTACTAAACTTTGCCTAGTACGACCCGGGCCTAAGTTATTAAATAAACGCTGGGTACTACATATTTCCGGTGTCAGACCTAAAACTTTGAAGAAAATTTGGCAATCATATTTTTTGGTTCGACGTAAGTGCGACCTGGGCCTTATGGATTTCTCATGTGCTGATTGGTTGCTTACGTTGTAACATCAAGTAATAGGCAGACAGATGAATGTTGCATTGCACCTCTTTTCATTGGTCGTTTTGATTGCAAGAAGATGAGTATTTTCATGTTTCCTGGCCACACCTATATGGAGATCAACATTGCTTTGACAATGTGATAATGCAATTGGTTTTCAACAAGAGGACAGACACAAAAATCTGATGACAGTTTGTTAAGACTGGTAATGCAAAACTGCTGTGCATTGCAGGATTGTAAAGGAACAAAATAAATGCCATCTTCAAAAGATGGCTGTGATTCAAACTTATGGACTGAGGCTTATGCTTTAGACTACTGACACTCAATGCTCACTATGTAATGAATTAAGTTCAGTGTATATTAAATTACATCTTATAATATTAGGATTGAGGACATTTTGGCGATATCCATCACTAATTCATGAAATGATACCTTTTTGTGTTTCTAGGGAGAGACACTTTGAACTAGCAAAAGAAGTAGTTGGCAAATTTCCAAAGTAAGTAATTTTGCAGTCATTTTGTTTGCTATCTTGCCAGCTTCTTCAAATCTTAAGGTGCGGAAATATGTGCAACAAAATCGTGCAACTTGTTGCACAACATTGTTGTGTTTGTTGCGTGACAAGTTGTGATGAGGGTGGAAATACGAGCAACATTCACTCTGCAACTTGCAATGCAACAATGTTGCGCGACGAGTTGCATGATTTTGTTGCGTGTATTTCCGCACCTTTAAAGAGACTCCAAAATCTGCAAAGAAATGGGGCTTAAGTCGTAAACAAAGGGGTTGATATTGACCAAGCTAGTCATGGATGCAGTCTCTTTGTTTACACTTAAGGCTAAAAAACTTGTTTTAATGCAACTTTTGGATTTGGTCTATATTTTGCATTATTCTTTTTTTCATATGTCTAATATTCCATTATTTTCAGGTTAACATTTATAGTTGATCACATTGCCAAGCCAGACATCAAGGGGGGCCAGTGCATTGAGGAATGGAAAGTAGGGATGGCAGAATTGGCTAAATGCCCTAATGTCTGTTGTAAACTGTAAGTAAAATGCTTTATTTAAGAGTTAGAGACTGGTGTGAGTGCAGAAAAATTGAAGCATGTGCTGCTGTAAAATGAATGAGAAATCAATACAGCACAATGCATATCCGAGTGCTGTATGAAGATTTCCGAGTTCATTGTACAGCCAGCAAGTGCCTTTATTTGCCAGTAAAGCATGAACTAGAAGTCTCTAACTCTTTTTATATTCAAACTGAGTCTAAAATAGCCCACTTTTGATATTCTGGTGCAGTGATCACAAACAAAGCAATTCAAACTGAGACCCATAGGGAAAACAAAAGAATATGTTAGGGTTACCCCTTTGTTCCCCCTGGGCCTAGTTTTGAATTACTTTGTTTGTGATCACTCGACCAGCATATTGAAAGTGGGTTATTGCAGTAGCGGTTATAAGTGAAAATTTATTACCTGCTGTAATGTCATAACAGCATAAAAATCAGCTGTAAAGCCCATCACAGGACACTGATGAGCCAACCAGCTACCAGAATTGTACTGTGCATGAAGTTTAATAATAAAACTCTATGCAGCATTTGTTTTGAATGGGTTTCATCCCTCCTAATTTTTTTTTTTTTAAATAACATAACAGTTCTGGGATGATAACAGAAGCTGATCATGAAAAGTGGACTGTTAATGACATTATTCCATTTGTAAAGGTAGGCAGAAAACAAGTTGTTCTTGTTCAAAGGCATCCACATGATTTCTAGATTTGCCCAAGGCATAGACAATCATGTAATATACCAAATACCAAAAGGATTTGGTCACATAATTTGTAACTGATGAGAGGCTCCCCTTTCAATTCCAGCATGTAGTATCAGTATTTGGAGTGGATCGCTGCGTCTATGGCTCTGATTGGCCCGTTTGTTACCAAGCAACTGATTCATACAACTTGGTTTATGAGACCTGCCTCCAAGCACTTGCACATCTTTCTGATCAAGACATGATCAAGATATTCTGTACCAATGCAACTAGAATTTATAACATTTAGCAAAAAATGTCATTTAAGCAAAGTTAATAATGGAATACCGTATCTTAGAAACTTAAATTCATCTGTACTCGGGTTTTTTTTTTAGTTTAATAATGATGGAGTAGGTTAATCTATGACTTACTGCTTTGTGACTGTCACAAGTGACTTGCTTAGAAAAGTCATGCGCAATGGGAAGTTATACGTAGGCTGATTTCCATGGAGCAATTGTGTACTTTATAACTTTGGGTTGAGTGGATCGGTTATTGTTTCCTGTTACGCTTACGCCAGTCAGTACTAGCTCTTTCACATCGGCTGAAAAGACGTTCTATTTTTTCGTGAAACAGTAGAACGAGGAGCACCACATAGATATATGCGTCGTTCTACTGTTTCACGAAAAAATGGAGCATCTTTTCAGCCGATGTGAAAGAGTACTGACTGGCGTAAGTGTAACATGAAACAGTAACCAGTGGATCACCCACCTTGGACAAAATAATGTCTCCAAATTCAAACTATTTTTAAGTTAAATTAAAATTTCATAACAGAGCTCTGATAGGAATATAGCGCTAAAATATATACATATATCGTAATAAGAACTTTTTCCTTGTAAAGTGTGTTACTTTTCATGAAGAGTTTTCAAAAACTTTTATATAAGTTTTTTAATCACACTATAATCATATTGCATATTCTAGAAAAAATAATGATCACTTAGAGTACTACAGTGTACCTTTTGCAATTTTTGAATTAATATTTATAAAGTGATATTCACCATATCAAATACCTAAATGAAAGATCCTAGTGAGGAAGCCTTAAAAAGGTTTTCAAATAAAAAAATTATGTAATTTTGTAATTATTTAACTAAAATTTATAGCAATGTTACGAACAAATTCTTTGAACAAAATATCCAGTGGAAAAAAATAGTCTATATTGATTTCAATTTTTGTGTGTTTTATTGGCTTTTGTGTTTCAGCTCTATGCAAAGCACCATTCATGGAAATAAGTGTAACTTTACTGACAGCATTCCTGATAAGGACCGACCTAGTATGCTAGCTTTCTACTATAAAAAATCGCAAAGCCCAAGAAGAACTGGGATGAGGGGTTATGTTGCAAAGCAGGAAATTGCAATGGTATAAATTGTACAAACTATCTCAAATTGAAAAAAGAGCAACTCCCTCATCCTCTAACCTGTGTGCACCAAACTATGCCAATGTCAGAAGGTTTCCTTCCCTGATCTTTCCATTTATAACCATAGTGAGAGACTTGAATGCTTTTTTTCTTTGATCATGAACACTTAGGATTTCATTGGAAATTTGGAATTGTCTGGGCTTATTTGAAAATAGCAGTCACTGATTGGCTAATTTTGCTCTGTCTTAACATGTGTCCCTGGCAACTCGCATTCCATCATCCTCCCATGAAACTATGAGCCTTCATTACATCTGATTTTTTAATCTTTGGGACTTTAAAAGGCAATCCAAGCTATGGCACAGGCCTGAGACCTGGTGTATCCTAAAAAAAGAATGGGCTCTAAGATCATATATACCGGTAATACATATGTGTGTAATGTATATATACAGTAAACAGGGTTCGTACTACTCCTTAAAAACTCCTTAGATTTGATTTACATTTTTAAGGGCACTTAAAAACTCCTTAAATTTACAAATTTCAGCAAAAACTCTTTAAAAACTCCTTATTTCTTGCCTAACTAACTGGAGTATTGCAGAGTACCATAAAAACTGTAAAGCTGTGCAACAGTACTTATTAGATTCTAGACGTTTTTCTCACTAGTTTATTTCATCTTATATTAATATTGATTTTTTCTGTGTTTATGTATTAGTTCAATCATTACTATTACTACTTTGTTTTTCCCCGTCCTTATTCTTCACGTTACTTTATATACTTTATATATGATATATAGACCCCCACGATGAGCTTTGCTCTTGGGGTTAATATGTGTAAAAATATGTTTAAATAAAAAAAAAAAAAAAAAAACTGTAAAGTGTGAATTATTGTCGCAAAATACACATAAACCGATAAAAATACAAAATTCATTGTCTTATCAGTCAGTCAGTAAGGCGTTCTTGCTTTCATTTACAAAGTGGGTCCTGGGAACTAGTTTCCCAAGATGCATCAGTCACCTTAAAAAAATTTTTTGGTCCTTAAAAAGTTCTTAAATTTTGTTTACTCACCCCAGCACGAACCCTGGTAAAGATAAGAGAAAGAAACACGACTACAATTTCACGCATGCACACACGCACGCACAATACATTTGATGATTTACTTCCGTTTTGACTGAAAACCACGTGAAGTGATGAAAAGTTTCCCATTGTATTCCCATGACAAACGCTGATTGTTAAACTTTTTGTTACGGGGATGTGATGAACCTGATTGACGACAGCCAAAGACATAGTCTGCTGAAGAGTGCAATTGACGACGGTCTAAGGCTGGTGACGAGTGGCGGTGGTCAATCTGTCCTTTTGGCTTGGTAAACTGAAAATTGAATGGATTTAAGAACATGCTCCATCTAATTACCATTATTGATTTAGTTCTTCAAAAGAACTGAATTTGAAAATGACTGCACATTGTCATAGTTTCCGAGAGAATCCCTTATAATTCAGAGCTAGAGGTGAGATCAGGCTAAAATTTGCATAAACTTATGAAGAAATTTAAGCAAATTTTACCTGACGTCAACCTCAAGGGAATTACAAAAAGGTACATAAAATATTGTCTTAAGGGGGATTTAGATTCAGTGAAAGATGTTATTCAATTATACACTAAATGTGTACCTTTTTATTTTTCTTTTCTCTTCCTTGTTTTGATTGATACTCATTATCATGTGCCTGTATTTCATCATCATGCACAATCTCTATGATGCGCTGAAGAAACAAAACAAGTCACAAAGAATGATAGGCTAGGGAATGACATCTGGTCTCTTAAAAGAGAAAATCAAAAATGCTACCCAACCATGAATCCTTTCTTTATGCACCTGTCAAAGTAAACCCCGACCTCCCCCACCCCGGGACATAGGTGGGGATTGGTATTGAATGGTGAACCAAAACTAACAAATGCCCCACCACATGGGGCAAGAAATTTTTTGCAAAAGCCCCACCCCCAGTTCAACTAAAATGTGGAAACGATAGTCGTCATCTTGGAACAGATCCCCACCTAAAGCCCGACTACATTGGGTGGGGATGACAAAACGTACAATTGCCCCACACGGTCGGGCTCCAAAAAGCTGCTAAAAAGGGACTAAATTCCCACCAAAGCCCCACATGTCCCGGGGGGGAGGGGGGAGTGGGGAGGGGAGGGGTTTACTTTGACTGGTGCATTACACAAACAAAAAACCTGAAATATTGAGGGCGCAAAATAAGCCTTACCTAACTATTGAATTATTTCGAAAAAAATGTTAAAATTTAGTAAACGTACAGTATCTATGCATACCTCATCATGGGAAGCAGACTGAAAACATTTCCCTTTGTTTTTTTTCTTCCTTTGTTTATTCAGTCTGTTCTCAGCTGCTTTCCCTTTCTTTGATTCATCATGATACAATGTTTCACTGTGTCTTCTTTTTGATCCTATTCTTACTTCGTTATCCTTTCTTGAACTTCCAGGCGTTGATCCTATAATATACATCATATTTAAGGGATACAAAACGATACGTTTGACATTACTGTGATATAAAGGTGCGGAAATACGTGCAACAAAATCGTGCAACTTGTCGCGCAACATTGTTGCGTTGCAAGTTGCAGAGCGAATGTTGCTCGTATTTCCACCCTCGTCACAACTTGTCGCGCAACAAAAATTGTTGCAGGTTAGAAAAACGTTGTTGCAAAAAAGTAGAAAGTAGAAAGTACTTCTACTTTTTGCAACAAAGTACTAGTTGTAACAAGGGTGGAGATACGAGCAACATCGCTTAGGGGTGTAACATCGAACTATCGATTAATCGCGATGTCAAAGCCGCGATAGCAATACATCGATTGTAAAATTACACTATCGATAACAATCGCGATACTGCAGTTTAACTATCCATAGTTTCAACAGTTTTTACTAAAAAGATTCTAAGCAAAAATAAGTTTTTAGCGGGTAATTTACATATACTTCAGAACGTGTAAACAACATCAAAACGGACATCATGTGCATCGGAGTTGCCATTTTCTTCAAACGTGAGGGTCTGGTAACGAAACTGCAATATTGCTAGGGGGACCAATATATTTAGTTTACTTCGCTTCAAAACAAATAATAATGAATAAATTCTGTATTCTTTATTATTGTTGAAGTATTGATTATGTACTCATAATACTATAGCAATACCATCACAATTATAGTTAGTCTCCTATCGCAATACTATTGCAATAGTTTGAACAACTATCGTGATACTATCGTGATAGGCAAAAACTGCTCAATTGATGGTTTTCAACCTATTCCCATGAGAGTGAGTAGAACAAAAGGTCCACCAGTCACGGTGGTGGTTTTCTTTTGTCGAGTCCACCAGCAATGGCTGCCGTGTCTTTTGTCGAACGTCTCTCTCCTGGGAATGGTTGAAAACCAAGAATAGTCACCACTAACATCGCTTTGTAACTTGCAACGCAACAATGTCGCACGACAAGTTGCACGATTTTGTTGCGCGTATTTCCGCACCTTAAAAACGCTGGGACCTGTATAGCAAGTGAGTTCTTAGAGAAACATGAGGCATAGCCATGTATTATCTCAAATATTTCATAATACTTAGATAAGACAGTGGAACATTTTTGACCAATAAGTAACATGGGTAATTTTTAATGTTTCAGTCATAAAGGCAAATGAAAAAGGTTTGTAAGGTGTACCACAGACCTTGGTATCAGAAACTTTTGGATCAAATGTCTGCAGTTTTCAAGGTTTCCCAGTCATAAAGGAAAACGAAAAAGAAGTGGGTAAGGTGTACTACAAGCTTGTTATCAGGACCATTTGAATTAAACAGCCTATTCTGGTGACTTTGAAGAGATCGAATGCACTTGCTTTGCCACCAGAAATGATAAACATGTATTGAAACTTGCTTTGATTTAAGTGGTTGGGATATATAATCATCATTGAAACTGCAGCAGAGTTGCCGTGATAAATTTACTAGGGTTAGCAGATTTTGAGAAGAAATAGTTTTCACCTTTTGGATCGTGTTGTTTTGGACTATCAATTATAATAATCTCTTCATCTGTACCCTGCTGTGTTATACTGTTATGTACACGATCACAGCTCTGGCCTGCAGGCCAGGATTTCCTGTTCTTGGTTGCTCTTTTCTCTTTCTTAGTTCTTTCACTTATTCGTTCAGTAAATTGACCAACTCTTCCATCTGTCACATAGCTACCCTCTCCATCATCGATTCCAGCCTGAGTGCTAGTTTTCCATTGGCTTTCATTGACATCATGGCGCTGCTTTGGCCATGACTGTCTTTCGTTCTGTCTTTGTCTCTTCGAAGGTCTCTCTCCCATCATTTTTCGATAATGACCGATTGTCCCATCGTGAGTTTGGGTTCGCTTTCTTTTATCTTCCCAAATGCGTTGATGGGATTGTGGGTCACCGTCATACTTAACAACAAATGGGTAGGCTGGGGACAAATGAATGTCCATCCGATCTTCTAAGCATTCCTAAATTCATAGGGTGAAATGTTAAAGTATTCATTTTGATACTGAACAGAACCGGGACTTGAAGGTTAAAATGGAGCGAAGGACAATGGAGCACCTCAAAAAGTGAGGGGGCTAAGAATGAAAGATATAAGAGTGTAGATATGCTAGGAGGGTATAATTCACGAGGTGTACCTACACCTATTTTAAAAATCAAATTACTCCAACGAAGGACTAAACATCCATTGAAACATCAGCTGCTCATCACCCTCCATCAGTGTTCTAACTTATATACCAATCAACTCTTTTGCTACATACAGGTTCAATACAGTCCACACTTACTAGCTTTTGAGTCTCTACCGTATTTTAAAAATTATTGTCACAGTCAAGAGGATAATGAAAATTCACTAATTCAAGAAAGAGACAGTCAATTGATTTTTGATGGAGGGGTGACAAAAATCCTTAAATCATTTTAGCGTGACCGTGGAGGAGTACGGACGTCTTTGTTTTAGCTCCCTATAATTTCTGTCTTCTCCTCTTGATTACGTATAATTTCCGTATTTAGTTATCTATTTTACTTAGATTTATGTAGTCTAATTTACTGGACACTGGCAAAGTGGCAGTTTAGCGTGTTTTACTGAATGAGAATATAAGTTAAAGCAAATCCAGTTCGGTTACAAATTCATGATGGCGGGATCTACAGGACCAACAACTCGGTTGACCAGAAGCCTAAGCCGTGAACTTGAAAATGAAGCAATAACTACTTTGAAAGATGAGATGCAGAATTTCTTCAAATCTACTGAGTTAAAGGAAATCATAAGATCTGCTATCTTCGAGGCGATCAAAGAAGATTCCAGTGGCTTGAAACAATTCATTGAAGAAGCCGTGAGCGAAGCTACCAGATCTCTTGAATCGAAAATTAAATCATTGGAAAGTACTTTGGAAGAATACAGAGCACTCATTAATGATAACGAGCAGTATTCACGGAAATATAATTTAAGAATCAGTGGAATCAAAGAAAGTACTGGGGAAAATTGTGTTACCAAAGTGATCGACCTTTGCAAAACCAAGTTGAATATTACTCTTGACGAAGATTCTATAGACAGAGCACACAGGCTTGGACCAAAAAGGGCAGGTAAAGATAGACAGATCATTGTAAAATTTACCAAGTTTCCTATGAAGAATGGAATATATCGAAACAGAAGACTACTTAAAGGTACTCATATTTACATCAATGAAGATCTATCCCATCATAGCCTCCAGTTAATGAAACATGCAAAGTCTCTTGATATGGTGAAATCAGTTTGGTCCTCTGATGGTAAAGTGCTGGTAAGACTTGATAATGATGACGGCAACATTCTTCGCATTAGAAAAATGTCTGATTTTGACGATATTAATACTTACTTTTGAACGTTTCTCATTTTCTTTATTGATATTTGCCTGTCCTAAGTTCTTTAAATAATGATCTTTGAATTTTTATATTATCTTTCTTTTTCAAGTTTTTCATATCTTTTCTACGTAATGCAGCGTGAGGTAAGCTTAATTTTTTTTCTCTCTCATTTATTTGATGGATGTTAATGTTGAGATCTATGGAGCAGCTATCGGGCTTTTCAATTCATTCTCTTTTTGTGGCAACTCTAGTTCAGTATTATTATGTATCCTAGATAAGCATGTTTTGTTTTTGTTATTTATAGTATGTTTGATATTACTTAGCGGTGACGTGGAGTTGAATCCCGGTCCTAAATATGACTCTCTGGTACTGGGTCATATTAATGCAAGAAGTTTAAATATTGAAGATAAATTTGATGAAATCTCTTTATTTATTTTTGATAATAAAGTTGATTTGTTTGGAGTTTCTGAAACTTGGTTGAATGACAATTCATCCATTGATAATTTATGCATTCCTGGCTACCATCCGATTCTTAGGAAAGATCGACAAGGTATGCGAGGAGGCGGAGTTGCTTTGTTTGCTTCAGAGTCTTTAATTATTAAGAGGCGTCACGATTTGGAGTTTGCTGAATTGGAATTACTTTGGACCGAAATTAAAATTCATAAATTCAAATTAATCCTTGGTGTTTGTTATAGGCCACCAGGTAATACCTTAGAGAATACCTTCCTTTTTCTTGATACCTTACAGTATAGTTTAGACTTAATTGAGCGCAACCCCAACACGATTATTGTTTTGATGGGCGATTTTAACGCCCACTTTGACATAAATGACTTATCACTGAGCTCGGATTTTGGGGTTCGTTTTCACCATATGTTGGAGTGTAATAATCTGTTTCAATTAATCGATGAACCAACTCGTATATCTAATGGAAGAACATCTATATTAGATTTCATTATTACGAACGCACCGGGTTTTTTTGTAGCCACTGGAACTGTTGCCCCTCCATCAAACTGTGATCATAATTTTATTTTTGGAAAGATGAATATTACCTTTTCTAAACCTAAGGCTTACAAAAGATTAATATGGAATTTTCAGAATGTCAATATAAATGATTTAAATGCTGATCTTTTAGGAGCCAAGTGGCAGGATCTAGTTCTTGAAAATGGTAATTTGGACAGCTTTTACTTTAAGTGGTTCTCTTTGTTTAAACAAATAATTGAAAAGTACATACCACACAAAGAAGTTATGATACGTCCCCGGGACAAAGAATGGATGAATAATAAAGTAAGACTTGCTATAAGAAAGAGAAATAGACTCTTAAAGAAATACTGTAAAAATAAATCTAATGATGTTTGGTTAAAATACAAAAAGCAAAGGAATCTCACAACAACTTTAATACGTGAAGCTAAAGCCTCTTATTACCATAAACTGAATAAAAATTTATCTGATCCTTTAATGTGTAAGAAAAAATGGTGGTCTACTGTTAAGTCATTGTATAATTGTAAAATCCAATCGTCCATTCCTCCAATTCAAGAGAACACTTGTATTATTTATGACGCTAAGGAAAAAGCTCAAACTCTCAATGAATATTTTGTTGGGCAAGCAACCGTAGAGGAACCGGACAGAGATCTTGTTCCTCCTACTGGTAGTCATGGTGTATCTTGCTCAACTCTGTCTCATATTCAAACTAACGAAACTGAAATTCAGAATCTTATTGCTGTTTTGGATATTTCAAAAGCTTGCGGGCATGATAATATAGGTAACAAGATAATTAAAATGTGTGTTCCTGGTATTTTAAAACCTCTAACTGTTTTTCTTAATTTAAGTCTAGAACTAGGCGAATTTCCTCTAGAATGGAAAAAATCTAACGTTATTCCTTTATTCAAAAAGGGAGACCGTCAAGATAAAACTAATTATCGTCCCATTTCTCTTCTTCCCTCCTTATCGAAAATACTTGAAAAAGTTGTATTCGTTCGTTTGTATAATTTTCTCTTAGATATTAGTTTCTTAAATTCAATGCAATCTGGTTTTCGTCCAGGCGATTCTACTGTCAATCAACTGCTCTATATAGTTCATTTAATTTATGAAGCATTAGAAAATGGAAAAGAAATACGTATGGTTTTCTTAGACATTAGTAAGGCCTTTGACCGTGTATGGCACAAAGGCTTAATTTTCAAACTTGAAGCATTAGGTATTCAAAATCCACTCTTAAAATGGTTTCGTAACTACCTGTCATATAGGTATCAACGTGTTGTTATTGAGGGTCAAAGTTCTCAGTGGTTGCAAATAAAAGCTGGTGTGCCTCAAGGTTCGGTACTCGGCCCGTTGCTTTTTCTTATATATATTAATGATATTGCTGATTCTATATCTAATAAATGCCTTTTATATGCTGATGATACTTCTCTCTTAAATACCGTTGAAGATCCATCTCAGTCAGCATCAAGTTTGAACAATGACCTTCGTAACATTTACGAATGGTCAAATCGATGGCAAGTCAAAATGAATGCAAGTAAAACAAAATCTATTGTATTTTCTGTTAAGCATTTAAAACCTTTTCATCCACCTTTATTCTTATATAATAAGCAAATCGATGAAATTGACAGTCACATTCATCTTGGTTTGACTCTGTCTTCAAATATGTCATGGAACAATCATGTGCTTAGAATCCATCAAAAAGCTTCTAAGCGCTTACAT
>JAABNW020080892.1:0-10112 GCA_015164035.2 Radianthus crispa
GGGGGGAAGATGAGGCGATGAAAAATCCAAATCCTTCTCTTTTCTTATATTTCTTGTTGCTGCAGAGCAAAACCTACGCGCCAATGTGCTATCTTATTTGCAGTGGATCTCAATTTCCGTGGAAAATGTTTTGAGATGCACAGTTTGACCGCATGGAAGTTCGTGGAGGTCGCGTACGAACCTTCGTCGGTTGCCCAAATGTATGGTAGCTATGCAGTATATCCATCTAGACGACCTGGCTAGCTAGCCTCTCACACGACTAACTGACTCACTTAACGCGCGACAAACTGTACTCGATGTATACGAGAACCTTGCCGCGATCATCGTCCATGTTAGAAAAGAAACTTACATGGAATTCGACGAAGTTGCATGAGTTTATCACCGTTTTGAAACATTTTGTACACCCCCCTCGTCACACGTACCAGCGTCATGTCGGTGCGATTTATAAAAAAATGCCACTTGGAAGTTATCTTTATTATTTTTTATGATATTTAGAGGTCACGTTTTCCTATTGATCGTTCAACAGTGAATTGAACAACTCAGGCTATAGCACACGATCCGTTGTGTGTAAGATCCTACAACGTATTGAACCATGACTATCAGATGCCATGACAGACATAAGTATGTCTAATACAGACGGAAACCAGTATTTCATTACCAGCAAATGAAAGCATATTAAAAAGAAGCCGCTATAAGTGGAAAATGAGTTTTATGTGTTCCGTTTCATGTTATTTTATTATTATTTGTATGTTATCGCTTGGTTACTTGAGTGTTGGCACGCACCAGGTACCACACCATGCACGCTGTCGATCTTGCGATGCCTTAAGTCTCGCCAGTAGTATTCCTGCATCGATTCTCGGTCTCCAGTAACTAGCGGTGCGTTTAGCGTACTAACTAATAAAGAAAAACTAAACCAAAGGTTAAGCTAACATCTGCAATCCTTACCTAGTTAGCCCACCCAGGTTTACATAGCAAATACCAGATTCAAATCTCAGGAACACACCATGTACTGTGACTAAAAGCTCGAAAAAATGTGGCAAAAAACAAAATTGGACTACCGGCTTCCGTTCATTTAACTTAAAGTAAAGATGCTATCTTTCAGATGCGTTGTTTTTATTGGGGTTTTCTTGATATTTCCTGAATTCAAAGGTCGTTGACCCCACTTAGAGTTATTTTGAGATTCCAACTCGTTTATCTTTGTTGTTCTCAACAACAGATCTACCATGTAAATTTTACTCGATGATACTATGAAAATATTTCTTTGCGGTTTTCTAATAGTTGTTTTTTCTTACTAATCTTGGGCGTATGCCAAGAAAATTATTCGTATTGTAGGAGGGGTGGATGTGAACACGCGGTTTTCCCTCAGCAATACGAAACACGTGGTTGCAGTGGTATTTTGGCGGGAAAATATCGCTCGCGTGGACCTTCTCTTTCTCACCTTTCGAGGACTTGATTCTCGTCTTTCATTCTAAAACTTGAGATGAGTCCTTGGTGATATTGGCAGTCAACCTTTGAAGCATTTTATAATTCCATGAAAAGTTCAAAGGGCATAGGGATGTCTCACGTTTCAAAAACCACAACAGTAAAACAAAACATTCCAATCTTGGAAAAAGTTCGGTTGTGGTTTATTAGGAAAATTAATATTTACAAGCTTGAATTCTTTGAAATTGCGTCTTGAGTAGAATATTTATATATATTAGAATATATAACAATGATTGGCATTGAATAATTTAACAGAAATCCTTAAGATGCAGGGAAAAAAGGATTATTTACAGCAATGAATCGAAAAGAGAAGTTGTGTGACTCTGAAAATGGAGCCTTAACAAATAAAGTTTGTAAAAGATATTGGTCAATGTTTTATCATCCTCACCTTATATAATATACATACTTAGGTAAGAGCTTATGGAATTTCTAAACCTTTGTGTTCTGAGTTCAAAGAGTATTTTCCAGTAAAGTTAGAATGCTTGCAAACAAATTTCAATAGTAGTGTCTCCAAATGGAAAAGGGTTGATGTTATTATCTTTAAAATATCAGTCTCCAATGCAATCCTGCATACTGACCTGCTCTAACCAGACAATGCTTTTTTCTACTCCCTTCAACTCATAACATGCAAAAGATAATCTCGAAAAGTGATGGCCTGTGACTTGGAGAAAAACTACTAATATACTAGTAGATATGATAGTGTATGACTGTAATAATATATACATGCATGAATACTGGCTCAATAATCTGTAGGATGCATACACCAGAGAAAGATTATTTTAGAAAATATTGACGTCACATTCTAGGTTACCTATCATGATCAATACTTAATTTAAACTTTTGTTTCTGGGCCATCACAACCAACCGGAAACGATTCTTTGATTTTCATAATGGAAGCAGCTAACACTGGTCCTATCTTGTTGTAGTATTCAGGTGTTCTGCCCCTGCAATGATAATATCAATATGATATAAAAATGCTAAAGAATTAATAAGTGGTCCTCATTGCTTCAGCAGAATATTTTATATCTCAGAACTTGTCTTTGTCTTAGAAATAAGACTCTTTGTTTGAGTTGCATTTATTTTTGTGTTTTCTTATGTGCAATCAACAAAGAAGATATGCCTTTTGTAGTTTTGACTGGCAACAATTAAAAAATCCCAATGCACAGCTCAATGAATCTGAAGAATAATGACAGGAAAGTGGAATGGGCAACTCTAACTTCCAAGTTTCCAAATAATTGATGGGGAAGTGAAGTAATAATTTTGAGTTCTATACCTTAGATCTATTCTCATGATGTGAGTGAGTCTTGATTGGCCATTCCCAATAGGTTCTATCAGATATCGTTGTGCTAGAACAGTAGCTTCGACACCTTGTATCAGAGGTGCTTCTGGATGGTTCACTGATGTGCACACCAAGGCACAGGAACCATGCTCGAGATTCCTTCTTCTTGCTCTGGAATTATGCAAACACATTATGTTAAATATAATTCATCATTAGTTATACCTATGATATATGTATATGTGTACAAAACACTAGAGAACCCAGAAGTAGTTCCATGAAACACTCCACCTCCCCTCCCCTCCCCTGCACCAAATGTATGGAAGCAATATTCTTATAGAAATCAGTAGAGTGGCAAATGTGTCGCAGCATTTCTGTCCCACGTGATTGGTGAACCACACTTCAAAGTTTGTCACTTTCAGCACATTTGAAGTTGTTTGATTTGGCTTGTGATCGTTAGTGATTCGATATGTTTCTATGGTCTTCTACAAACTTGTAATCTGTAAAATCGTTGAAAACCGTTATCAGAAAAAAATATTTAGATGTAAACACATCAACATGTATAGGTGTTATCTCCTTCCAAGGTTATTTAGAAGCATTTTTAAGTTAATAAGTTTTGATGCAGTCCACAGCAAACAAATAAACGTGGTACACAAAAAACCGATCATACACGAAAAACTGATCACACGGTACAGAATTCCTGCAGTACATTTACCACTCTACTGATTTCCATTGTAGTATAACATTGGAATCCCCTTTGTGTAGATGATTGTGCCAGCTTTTCCTAGGCATGGCCAGTTTGAATGCCCCCACCCCTTCTTTCTTCACCATCTTGCTGTCCAGAATCTCACTGGGTGTACAAAAGCATGACTGTAGGAATGATTCTTGAGTCATGGACTGTTTAAAAAGTCTTATATATTTGAAACCGTAGCCTAAACATTACAATATGAAACACAAATAGAAATTCTGGAATCCTTGGAACTCTTGGCTGATTAATTGAAGACCAAGTACATCTCTATCATGAAAATTTTCTTACCTTAGCACAACATGTGTTCTCTTAGGTTGCAGGATCATGGAATGAGTAACGTAGTGAAAGATATCAATATCTTCTGAAATCTTATCTACAACATCCCAAGTCTCCAAGTCTTCATCCCAAAGATGTCTACAAAAGGTAAGTATAAGAACTGTCACACCTTATTATCAACTAAAATTTATTCATTATACAGCTCATTTCAAAAATTGCATCTAGCTTCAATGGTAAGGAGGAAGGTCACTGAAAAACATGCCTGGTAAAGGTTTACCTTTCATCAGTGATTCTCTTGAGCACTTGTTGTGGAGGTGCATCTACTTCAACAACTCCACGCCACAACCTTAGTGGACATCCATCACGAATCTTTTTGTAAGAAACTTCAACCTGGTTTTCATGCCATGGATAAGATACCCAGCCCTTGAACTTGTCTTTGGCTTCCTGTTTCAATAATGCCAAACAATTGATTACCTCTTGCAATAAAATTATTTTTCTCTGTCTCTATAAATTTCTTGTATGTGCATTCAATAATTTTTGGAGAACAAAATAAAAGATTTTCAATTTCCTGAGAATTAGGAAACCTAGTGTCCTAAAATTTTTTCCATTGACACCTTGCTGATTCATAGTAGATCATAGGGTCAAGAACATTTTGCCCAAGCTTCACACAATGAATCATCTTTTGCTTGATTCACACAAATCTACTTCTGCTTTAGTGTCAATTGTCAACTGCCTGTGATATACAGGTCAATCTAAAAATCAGGATTTATTATAATATACATTACCTTGAGCAAGCCAGTGATACAAGATTCAATGTAAGTGTTGTAGTCATCTGAAGGATTAGACTTGCTTTTACCCAGCTTCTCAAGAGGAGCTGGTTCACCTTGCTCAATGAAGGAAAATCTACTTTTCATAAGTGTGTCTTCAGGAACCTGAAGTCAAGAATAACATGATGCCAGTCAGCTTGGATGGCATTATAGCTCAAATAAATATCACCACCACTACCGTTGTCATCATCATCATTATCCCCATCATTTTCATCATCATCTTCACCACAGACATGGCCATCACCCACCACCATTGTCATCATCATCATTATCGCCATCATTTTCATCATCATTATCTTTGTCATCATCTTCGCCACAGACATCATGGCCATCACCCACCACCATTGTCATCATCATCACCATCACCATCATTTTCATCATCATTTTCTTCATCATCATCTTTACCACAGACATCATGGCCATCACCCACCACCATTGTCATCATCATCACCATCACCATCATTTTCATCATCATTATCTTTGTCATCATCTTCGCCACAGACATCATGGCCATCACTCACCACCATTGTCATCATCATCATTATCACCATCATTTCATCATCATCATCATCACATGCATTGCCACCACCACCTTTAAAAAATTTGTCATCATCATTTTCATTATTACCATTCATTGCTTACCGTGAATATTCTATCTACTTCCATTATCATATGTGTGAGACATTCATGTGCAGCCTATAAAAAAGTGACTATTACTTTCACATTTGCATCATAGATAGGAAAGTATCATTTATTAATGGAAATCTTACTCGTTAGACTCACCAAGTTGTCATTTAGCTCCTTGGAGGCTTTGTTCATTGGAGTTCTTTTCTGGCGTTTTGGTGCAGAAGGGTCTTCTTTGCTTCCACACAAGTGAAAAAGTGATGGTGCAAAACAAACACCAAGGTTCTTCTCATTCATCTAACACAAAAATTGAGAAAACAGATACTTAGAGACTGAATATGCAACTGGCTATTGCCTAGCTAGCTGGCACATGTGCAGTAGTTATTATGATCTTTCACCATTTCCAATTATTCTCGTCACTGTATTTGTCAAAATTTATTATTTTGGCTTCTTGATAATGGATGTTTGGTCCCATAGCTTGGTTCAATGATAATAAATTCACAACAAAAGCAATGCCTTTTATGGATATTACAACAGATGCTTACCTGGTTTATATGTGCATTGGCAGCAATCTCATTGAGAAAGAGCAGTAATGTTTGCAAAGCTTCTCTGTTCTCATCTGGCATTAAGAGGACTGCTCCCTGTAATGCTTCTAACCTCAACTCCTCTGGGATGTCTAAATGATAAATTAATAGAACTGTCAGAAACACTGTTACCCTGACTGGCAAATACAATTCAAGTAAGTCAACATCTGACCAGAGGCAATCCACAAATATAATTTATCCATAACATTATCAAATAATAGATATCCATTACAAATATATGAAAAGATACCTCATATTCATGCCTCTTTAGAGAAATGGTTGCCATGGTGATAAGAGTATAAAAACAAAAGGCACATATGTTTGTATGCTTCACTTACGGCTATAAATAGCTATGAATGTTTCAGCAAGTTTGGATGTCAGGATGGGGTCAGGAAGATCCCTGAAGTATTCCTTCAGCATGTCTGCTAGGTCATATGGCGACATTCCTTCAAAATCTGTTAGATCTGCCAAGCAATACAATATTTCCTGTGTAAATGGTAGTTCCAGTTATGTACCAACCCTTCAGTTTCTTAGCAACGTCTCATAAATAAACTATCAAACTGGAGAGCTATCCTTTATCGGTAGTAATGACCTCTGCGCTTCAACAAGTGGATGGATTATTTTTGTACCTTGGTCACTCTCCATCATTTCTTTCAAGTTCTGAATCCTTGATTTTCCACCAGACTTTCTAAAGATTCCTACAGCTTCCACTCCTGCAAAACATCCATGAATCATGACTGAATACTAATAGGACATTACTTATTTGAGATATACCGTAATACTAAGGCATGATATTTGACATGCATTAGTCCTCAAGAATAATTAAGAGCAGTGCCACAAAGCAGGGAGGATTGATGGAAATGAAAAGTACTTGTCTCTTAACATTCCAGTCATTTCCTGGAGACCTGGTTTTGTTTGTTAAATGGCATAAATTGCTTCCTTTGATGATCTTGTGCTAATTGGCTTTTCTGTATAGCACTATATCAAGTATTGATCAATTTTAAGTGTTAACTGATAAGGTTTTCCTGAACTAATGGGACACTTGCCTGTCCGCTGTAAATAGTTCATGGCAAAGAGAACTGACTTTGGAAAGGGCTGGCCACTGCGTTGAAGTATGACAGACATCGGAACACCAAATACATTCTTATCTGAATAAAGAAATTCAAAAAGTCAGTAAAAGATGATTTAAATTTTAAAGCCTCAATCTTGCAGTACCAACCTCTGTAGTCAGGTGTCTTGAATTTCTTAAGGAACTGTGGAAATGACCTGTAAAGTACAAATGCTGACAGTTCTTCACATTGATCATGTTACAAATATATAGAGCTTGGTAAGGTTCATGTCATCATTGCAGCTCACTTCCTTTTTTTAATTTCCAAATTCAATTACATTTTAATTATTTCATTATGCTTTGATTTGAATTATTTTGCCAGAAAGATTATCTTTACTTTGCCAGGACTCTTTCCAAAATGTTTCTATTCTCTGTTTTCCTTAAATATTGCTTACCAATTCCACATTCCTCGGTTAGAGTGTGCATATCTCTCCATGAGAGCCGTCAGTTTAAGCAAAGAGTACTTTCTAAGTACAGCAAGTTGTCCAGCAGAGAGTTTACAAATCTTCGTTGACCTAAAAAATATTATTTGCACACATGAAATGCAGGATGCTGAACCTACATGCAGTAGCTCTTAAATTCCACAAAAATAGCAGTGATTATGACTGTATGTAAATGAAATGTAAATCGGATAACAAACATTGTATGGACCCAATAGCCTTGCATGATATGATTCCAAAACAAAAGGAATATTGTATTGTGGGATCAGTTGTAATAACAGCTAAATAATGTCATTTCATTTTATTGAAAAAAATGCATATGAACAAGAAACATGTCCTTTTACACTTACAGTACTTGTATATGTGGCTTAGATGACCTTTCAAAGCTATGCCATCTTGTCTTTGGTCTGTGAGACTTGGGTGACTCATTGTCAGTTGTACCATTCTTTGAAGGACAAGTTAATCTTCTAGAATTTTTCACATTTACTAATTCTGATGGCACATCATCCTGTTCATATTCTTCATTGTCAGACAACTCATCTGCAGATAAACCAGTTTCAGCAAGATCCAAGTCACTAGTAGTGAAGTTAGTTCTTTGGTTTTTATAGGACTTTCTTAATGCCTGACTGTTTTCATTGGAAACACTTGAAATGGATGGAGTACTAAGTGAAATACCACTAGGCATATTATCATATAAACTAGAACGTATTCCTTCTTCTTGAAGCGAAAGGTTCAACGGAGATAGAAGTTTATTAGATGAAATCTTGTCAACTCCTTGCAGTGATAGTTGCTTCACATTAGAATTGATACATCTCTCATTCAGTACATCAGATGTTCCAGATTTATGTCTTAGCGAGTTTGTTGAGTTTGAATTTGATGCCGAGTTGGAAGAATCGCTTCCACTTAGTTGTGAAGAGGGTCTTTTACGCCTTGACCAATTTCTGTTTTTGTTCTGGAGTTTCCATCTTGAACTCAAAGTGATAAGATCTTCTTCATCAGAATCATAGCCATCAATGTGCTGAGAAAAAACATTTTCAGGAAATGGGTTTAATTCTTGACAACAGTTCCTACTTGACATAACTTTGTCTCTGTAATAATTTATTGTTATGGGTATTTATATTGGAATGGGCTGGCAGTCTAAATAGAAAGGAAATTTAATTAAATTGATGTCTGTGTGCTACACAAAGAAGACGGCTCTAGTCTTGACATCCATCTAGTAGATCACTGTTCTTCTGTGTTTCTTTTACTTAATTTAATAGGAAGTTTTATTGTCTCCCTTTATGTTTCAGGTCATTTTTTCCCTTCATAAACTAAAAAAAACTACGGATTTTTTTTTAGAGTCACATTTCGTTGTGACTCACTCACTCAAGGTAAGCTAGCCTGAGCTGAGGAATACACATGATTGCTTAAGGAAGGACCATTAGATTTTTTTTTGTGGGGGGGGGGGTTGGTTGGTTGGGCAAAACCCAAGAAAAGATTCGAGCACAACCTTAAAAAGATGAACAAAAATCATGCATAAGAAAAATGCAGAAAAAATATTTCTGCAAGCTCTAAAAAAATTCCTGCACAAAATAAATTGTCCAATTGTCAAATGGTCAGTCTTAACTGTATGCTCCCTTCTCATTATATTGATTTGTCTTGCACTAGCTGTCTGTTCTGTTATATGATCCTTAACAGTGACATCTCTATCTCTATCTACACACACATATATCTTCTAACTCAGGGCTCAACTCGAGGGGGGTTTGAAGGGCTCTAGCTCTCCTATTTGGGGAAAATATTTTTTTTTTGGGGGGGGGGGAGGTCATTAGGAGTATTTATTCAAAACTTTGGTTTTGTGTTCCAAAAGACTTGAGTAGTTTGAGTAATGTCACTACTCATGTGTACCCTTCCGATTTCTGGATGTATCGCAGCTGGATGTGCATACCCTTGTGCTTAACCTTATATCCAACTGTAAGTTTCAAATATATAGTTTTTATTAACAGAGTGTGAGGTCTGTACTGTGAGTTATTGTCCGAGTTTTTTCCACTGCCTTATGGCCCAAAGGTGTGGGCCAACGGCCATAAAAAGTGGAAGAAATAAGAACCCATAACTTACAGCAGGATTGAGCAAATGAGGTTAATAAGATATTATATGGCAAGGCTAAAAAAGTAATTTTGATTGGACCAACATGTTAAGGATGTGAAGTTTAACCTTACCATCTAATAATAAAGAATGTATTACCTTGATATGAAGGTTCATCTTTGAACAACGGTTAAGTGTCTGGAGTCGCCTGGAAGAGAATTTCAATTCTCAGTATCAATAATTTCTTATAGTGAAAAATAATATCCTTGGTACTGGGTTTCAAATTTACCATCATATTCAAAGAAGGAAAAATACTGTAGGTGAATTACCTGAAGAGGGACTGTAAAGAGTCTTCATCCAAGAAATCATGTTCTTTGATCACTACTGCTATCTCTATAGGAAATCTTCCCTCTGAAATGAAATGCATATGTTATTGCATATGTATATGATACAAGGAGTAATATAGCAATACTCCACATTTACAATGTGATGAAATGAAATGCATATGTTATTGCATACATATATGATGCAAGGAGTAATATAGCAATACTCCACATTTACAATGTGATGATATGAAATGCATGTATGTTATTGCATACATATATGATGCAAGGAGTAATATAGCAATACTCCACATTTACAATGTGATGAAATGAAATGCATATGTTATTGCATACATATATGAT
>JAABNW020081003.1:0-18004 GCA_015164035.2 Radianthus crispa
TGCTATATATGAAGTGAATAAATAAATGGTTAAAAAATTTCATATGACTTGAGTGGCTCATCTTGGAGATATCAGGGTTTTTTCTTCCAATATGCTAATGAGTGTGACGTCATAGGAGGCTTTTGATCTTTTTCCATCGCTTGTAAATGAAAAACACTCAATACTTTGAGATAACCAATTTGCAATAGCCTATCGATAAAGCCAGAGGAAGACAATGATGATTCATACATGATGTTTTACTGCTCCGGAATATTTTTGTGTATTTAATCGTGCCGCTCCTATGACATCAAACTCATTAGGATATTGGAAGAAAAACCCCTGACATCTCAAAGATGAGCCACTCAAATCATATGAAATTTTAAACCATTTATTTATTCACTTCATATATAGCAAATACTGAAAATATCGAGGGTCAAAGGATTAAGCATCATAGGCACGTTAATATTCAAACTGAGGGCACAGCATTGAAAAATTGAGTAGTGGCTATGCGTAAAAATGTAAGTCGCGCTGTAATGCCATTACAGCATGAAAATCAAGCCGTAAAGCTCGTTACAGCATATGCTGATGAGCCAATCAGCTTCCAGAATTTAGTACTGTGTACAGTTTGATTATTAAAGAGGTTGAATGCACATAATATTATATTCAAAATTACCAAAAGAGCTAACTCGTTTAAATTTAAAGGTATTTGTATTCTTCAAGTACAACATTCTTTGCTTTCCCTTTGGCATTTCTGAGATTTTCATGCAAAGTTCTCTTTTATCTTCAACATTGTCTGGTCAGCACTTTCAAACCATACATTTTGTAAGTAACTGATGGAATATCAGAACTCAGTTTAATAACATTAAATTGGACAAAATGTTGATCAAATCAAAACCTATTACACCTTTTATATATTATGTTCAATGCAATGTTTATGCTGCTTCTGCATGATATGATAGGGTTCCTGCCCTAATTACAATTGACATATAATAGCTCCTTGACTGCTCTTAGTAATTAATAATTCAAAAACCAATACCTGTTACATAAATAAATAGAAGTATACATCGATGACAAAAAAAACCACTTGTGAAGCTTACTTGAACTGAATTTTCATCCTTAAATTTCTTTCAGTTTTATCCATTTTCAATTACAGATATCTTTTTTTCTGGCAATGAGGTTAGCGTAGGGAACTCGAAGTGGTTTTCATTGAACTCTCTATTAAATTAAACTTGCTTTTGAATGTATGGAATAAAATCTAAAAAAAACTGATCCCACTTTGTAGAAAAAAAACTAAAATATTCTGATCCAACAATAGGAAAAGACTTATTCCCAAACTTCACGATGATTGCCAACATCACCCAACATGGTTTTCACATGTGCCTGTTTCAGTTTGGTAGGTCATATGAAAAGGAAATGCTACCAAACTTTCCTTTTAGGGTGCTTTTCTTAAACTGACATGTACCTATATAAGTAGAGGAGCCTTATTCCTCTGTTTTCTGTTGTTCTTATTTCAACACATGGAATTACTTCACTAGTAAATGAAAATCACTGCAGCCAATTTGAAAGTAACAACATTTAAATGTCACACCAAATTTCAATTACGAGTAATCAGGGATGTTGAAGACAGGAATCCAAGCCAAATAAAAATAAATACGAGCTAAAACTTTTCAAGTTTACGAACTAATAATTTTTTCAAATAGATGTATACAATGTACTGTATACATACATACAACGTATGACCTGAGATACTGCATAAGTTAATGTGTGGGATCAAATTACAGAACTCTAAATACCTCCTATATAATATCAACAATATACTAAATATTACTAATCCTAGCTGAACCGTACAATTAATACATAATACGTATTTAGCTATCAAAATATATCTAAAATAGTAGAGTAGCCCACTCTTGTATTTCTCAACTCTATAGTTGTTGTTATTTCAATACATATGACCCTAATTCAATATTCTCAGCAAATAGTGAACAATTCCTTGATTTGACGGTCATGTCGTTCATTGCAAAGGTTTACATATGCTTGAGATAAATATCTATGAAATCCAGTCCAACGTCTTTTAAAATACAAAATCTAACTTGTACTATTCTTTTGGTATAGTTGAAAACTATTAGAAATTTTCTTTCTCAATTATGTCCGACTAACATTTCCCATACGCCTAGATAAGCTCTAATGCCTATAACCCAACATCACAACTGCTGACACATTGAAAGGTTATACCTTTGAAATTTTAAGATGAACAACTCAAGGAATATCTTACCAATCAACAGTTCACTTCAGTAGTATATTGAAGCAGCACTGAAAATATTGAATAAAGGGTAATATATGAGCCTTTACACACAAAGCTAATATTGTTGGTGTACTCTCTGAAGGCAAGAAGGAATAGAAATTTTAAATATATAACAAGAGTAGGCTACCAGGCATTAGGCAGCAGTTGGTAGAAACCTTTTTTAAAAATTTTTTTGGATATAGTAAAACTGTAGTTAATTTTAAGTATTCCATTTTTCAGGTTTGATATACTTAGGTAACAATAGATTAGAATATGGACCCACTTGTCTGTACAGCTGTGCATAGCAGAAAATGTGATTTTGGAATGACAGTTGGAAATAGGTAAATTGAAGCACCGTATATGAGTGAAAATGAGTGATTTTGGAATGCTTTAACACATAAAATGAATAAAGCATGCCAAGCATTAATTCATTTTCAGGTCAGGTCAGTGCAGTAAAGTGGTTGGACTCAAGAAAACTGGGAAACATTTATCAGGTTGTATTAACTGAAATGCTAGCATGACTGGCAATCTTTCAATCTGGGAACTTATCAACATTCTTCAGCATGGATATTTTACAGCAAGATTTCTTTTGATTGTTTTTAAACCCTACAAGTGTTTCAAAATTCTGTAGTTAAAAAAATGCACATAAAAAGAATTCATTTTTTTCTCATTGCTTTGATGTTGATTCTCATTGTGAATGAGCTCTAAACACAAATTGCCTTACATTAGAAACAGGAAATAATTTGAGAAATTGGTGGGAATTACTTATAGATTAAACAGAGGTGCTTTTTTCCCACTGGATTCAAAGTTGAAGTTTTTTGGAGGAAAACTATAGAACTTGAAGAAAAACTCAGAGAACAAAAAAGCACCTATTTTTATACTAGTACTGGACAGTACTGGGCCGAGTGTGAAGAGTGAAGATTGCTATACCACACGTGCCTATATATGGATGTTATATCTACCATATAGCCATTGTTAATTGACTGCTACATTATAAAGTACAAGGAACTTGAGTTATATACTGATTATTAGTTGCATGTCTAAACTCATGAAGGACGTAGATGGTAAACAAAGAGGATATCCATACTATGGACACAGTCATTTGGGTTCATATCCTAACCTTAGCACAGTGTGATTTAGAAACACGTACTGGCCTATATTGCTTATTAGAAAAGCATGTACATACTTTACACCATGTACATCTATCCATGACTAGCTTTAATAAAAGTTTTACCAGGAATTGCCTAGAAGCCTGGATTAATGTGGCAATATGACTGCAGGGATGAAAGCACAATGTAGATAATCCACAATGAAACTAGCAAAATTGAGGATGCAATTTTGTAGTTTCTTGGGCCTCCAAGCTCACCTCCTACTTTAGGGTTTCTCCGTAACATCATGACTGCAATTGCCACCAATGCAGCAATACAAAATAGCATAACTGAAAAACCTAAGGCACCTTCATCGACTTTAAATTCTGATCCTTTAGCAGCATGATAGATTGCAGCTACAGACCATGCCAAGCCAATTCCAAGGAAGACATTCACAGAATTACTTCCAGTCACATTACCAACTGAAGAATCAGCTGTTTCATCATTAATTGCTGCAACTTTGCTTGCAAAAGTATCTGAAAAAGGTAAATACATGAAATTCAATGCATAAATAGAATGACAGTAAAACCAAGACTGGCAACAGTAACTGCCAGTAGTATTTACTGCAATTTTCATAATTACACGGACAGCAAAGTTCAAATACCAACCTGCAAAACAGCATTTTTGCTGCTGTCAATCAATGATAATCAGTCAGTACCTTTAATACTTTTGACTGGCAACAGCGAAAAAGCAAATTCCAACGAGCAACTTGCAATGTTGGTGTCTGAGTAATTATGAAAACTGCAGTAAGAAAAGGCTTCAGCTTTTGGCCTTCTTCAGCTCATTATGGAATTTAATGCATATATAGGTTTATATAATTTTGTATGAATTTGCAGAAAATAAAAGGAAAATGCTATAAAACTATAGTATATAGATATACTATAGACTGAATCCAAAAATGGCTATGACATGCCTTTCTGCAACAAAAAGGGATTTTGAATTATTGGAAACATATCATGATGACCATATTATACTGGAATATGTATTCTCTAACAATATCTAATATCAATTTCTCAAAAGTATTAAAATAAAGCAAAATATTACTGCATGTTTGACTTATACACATAATTACCACAGTGATGTGTTCAAATCATATTTTGGTGAGATCAAATGGTAAATTCAAATTTGAATAGTGAGAACCAGGCTCGAAGAAGATAAAGATTAGGATCTAGGGATTTGTTCTGTGATATTGAGAGATTTTCTTTACCTGGAAGACTTGTTCCCAAAGCAACAAATGTTATGGCAACAACACCATCTGAAAGGCTGATAGTGCAACCAAAATGTGAAGCCAAGTCTCCAACAAATGCAGTTAGAACACCAATCATGATAATGGAAACAACAAAACATGCCCAGCCACCCCAAATATCTGTGGGTGGAACACAAGCAAACAGCAGTTTCCAAAAAACTGTCAGGAAGTGCATCATGTAGTCCCCAAATGTTGGGGGGGAAGGCTCTTCACTTTCATCATCTCCACTTCCTCCAACTGTAAGAGCATCTTTAAATTGTTCTCTCCATGATGATGTCCCAACTACTAATGCCAAGTTCGCCTTTGCAAGCAGCTTGTCCACTGTGTTCTTGAATTCTTTACTTTCAACAATGGTCACTTCAATCTTGGATATTTCACCTGGCAAATTTGTAAGAAAATTAATTATCAAGGGTTAGAAAAAAGAAAAGCATCAAACTAATAGGAACAAAAATAAATAAAATAAAATAAATGCAAGTTAAACATGGTCAATGGAACACATACACTGTGGGATGCAATGTTCAGTAATTAAGGTATTTTATGGATTTGGGAAGATAGTAGTGTGAACAAGGCTAACAATACAGAATGATCTTTGTACATTGTAGGTGAAACCAAGAAATACAATAATATTAATAGGGTCACCATGCTTGTTTTGAGCTCATAAAGGGAGTTTATGATTGGATTGTTTCTTGGCATTTATCCCACACCATGGAAAATACAGCCATCCTTTATGGGGATGACAGGAAAATGCAAATTTAATATAATTGTCGTCTTACCAAGTCTTGGCTTTCCTAGTTCCTCAATACGCTCTTTTTCTGGATCATATTCATCTGATAAGGGGCGGTGCTCGTCTTCATCTCTGACAAGTTGCGGTTCCCCAAGAATTACAAAAAATGTTTCTTTCTTTTCGTAATCTTCATCATCAATGATGCCAATCTCAATAAATTTGCTGAAAACATGACAAAATATTTATTAAAAATATGCTAACCGATGTACTTGCTTTTGGCTTATAAAAATACAAAATAATGCCATTAATATCATTAATGAAGTACTTTAAACTAGCTCACTCTAGTAGGCTATGACCTACATATGTAGAGTAAAACACAATCTGCAATTCTTTTGAATTGCTAAAACACCAATTTATAATTCATAAGCCTATGGTCAGATTGTAGCCATCATACACATCCCAGTTTGATGTGTTGTTCTCTCCCTTGCCACGAGGGTTTTTCTCCAGGTTCTCCGGTTTTCCTCCCTCCGTAAAAATCAACATGTGAGTTGAGAGTTGTGTGTATAGAATATTCGAATGTAGTAAGGAGTGCGTATGGAGGAAACACAGCCCCACAAGCTTCTAGCTTTAAAGCCTACCGTGTATAAATATAAGAGATTTTCCCAATTGCATGGATCCTTATACCCTATAAAGTGTTTATTGTTTATTTATACTTCTAATTTTGAGGGCTGCAAGTTAGAAAACTGTTAATGGTTATTGTGCTTCCCTCTCAAATAAAGTTATTGCATCGTATTGTAAAGGGTGTGTTCCTTATTAGGGACTGTTAGTTTTTTTCCTGGAAGAAGGGCTGGTGGTTTTTTTTTGGGGGGGGGGGTCATACAAAATGGCAATCAAAGGGGGCAAGCGAAACGTTTTCCAGAAGAGGCGCAGGTCACAAAAAAAAAAAATGGAAAATTAAGGCCTGCTTCCCTAAAGTGTCATGATCCTAATTATGAGCGACATACACAGACTCAGTAGTGTACTGCTCATTGGCAGCACTTGTCTTCTTTCACACTTAGTGATGAATGTGATATAGAGTCTGTGTATGATACTTCGGATAATGATTACAAAGCTGGTCTGAATCAGGCTTATAAAGATAGTATGAAATCTGAAAGTATTACATACTTATTGACTGAATGGGAGGGCTGGACGTACAAATATATGGACCAGCTTCTTTTAACATACGCATGATTACATGAAAGACGAAATTTTTATAAATTTTTGTTCCAGATCGCAGCATTCCATTTTCAAAAGAAATCACTAGTTAGTATTCTTTATATAAAGAATACTAATAAAGGCGAAACTTTATATAAAATTTCACCTTCATTAGTATTCTTTATACAAAGAATACTAATACGGATGACTTTGTCAGACGTATAGTAAAGTGTGTCCAATTTAGATGATGACTTAGAGTCTCATCAAGGGTATAGTGTACCCCAAAGTATCTTGGACTAACGTGCCTGTCTTCCCTTCATCACGCATTATCTAACGTGTGGGAGCTTCTATTGAATCTGGTTGTGCATGTCCGTGAGGTCAAATCTCTATAGAAGCATAAAAATCCATGTGCATGTCATGTGTGGGCACTCCAATTGGGCCAAAGGCTTAAGAATTATTGATGACTTTTGAAGTACTTCAATAAACTCGCAGATCGTGTTTTATTGGGTCTAAAACCACTCGGCTATGCCTTGTGGTTTTAAACCATTGATTTATTTAACAGCCTTAAATTTCCTTGATTCTTTGGTTATGTAATTCATGGATATTGGCTTTCAAATGTCTGTTTGGCATATTAAGTACTATATAATGAGCCCACACACAATTTCAAGTTTTTAAGACCCTACTATGCAAAATCTATTTCATACATCAAGCTAAACTTTTCAAGGAGAGTGTTAATTTTACTATGTCCTGTCAATATTCCAAATGGATTTGGATGTAAAGCTTGTTTCAAAAGTGAAATGTTTATGCTAATGAGCAAAATATTGTAAACAAATATCTGCCTATAAAGATCTCTGTGGTCACAGACAACTTCTCTCTTTGCTTTGGTATACAATATGGTTTTCAACCTGTGGGAGCTTCTTTTGAACTGATTTGCACATGCCTGCGATGTCAAATCTCTATCAAAGTACAAAAGTCTATGTTTATTTCTGGCCCAAAATCTTATGACTTGTACAGGAGGGTTTCAAATAACTTATAGTGGGACTATGTATGAGCAAGGCCATATTTTGATAACCTAGTGTCAATAGACCTCTTTACCTTCGTTGTTTGTTGTGCCCATTTCAGATCATGTGATGGTACTCTTGGGAGTTAATTCTTTCATGTGTAAATATTTGAACAAAAGAATATTTCTCAAGGGAATGACATGTGATCTGAAATGGGCAATTTGCATACGAAGGTAAAGAGGTCTATTATCAATAATCTTTAAAGACTCTTAACCAGCCAATCAGAAAAGCATTGATATAATAAAACATGAAATTTCTTGAAATTTCAGCTTTGAGTAACTCAATCCATTTAAAAAAATTATCATTTAACCAAACAAGTCTTTTCAGCTTTCAATATGCTTTCAGTACAATGTCTTTTTTTCTCTTCTTTTCTTCTTTTATTGTGAATGTTAAGTGTGACTACTCCAACCAAAGCCACCCAGACAAATTTTCCACAAATTATCCAATCATGTTCAAGGATTTGAACAATAGAATTATTACAAATGTTAATATTATTTGCTTTATCTATGTATCTATGTATATTTTGCTTGAAACTTGTCTGTTTGTACTCAAAAATAATCTGAAAACAGTCTGTGATAATTTTAGAGGATGATTTTATTGCAGTTAAATAGTCACAAAGTCGAAGGGAAAAATGTGGAAAATTTGTTTGGGTGGCTTTGGTTGGAGTAGTCGCACTTTAAAATAAGTAAGTTTAGCAAAAAAATGATTTCCTAACTGTATATGCATCTGACAAGTTAACTTGTACTTATTTAAATATTATTTTAACACAACCTGCATTAATTAGCTTAAGCTATTTGCAGGTGTGTGTGTGTATGTATGTATGTAAAAATATATGAACTGTAAATATTAAATAAACTTGAACTTGCATGAAGATGTGATAATTTGATTGACTATCACGCTGTTATCAGTTCCATCTTTTAATTTTCTGTTATTCAATTGGTCAATTTTTCAAGGTTATGGTTATAGTAATTGCACTGTAATAGGTGCTGTACAAATAAAAATTTATAAAGATTTGATCAATTTGAATCGGCTCAAAAGCTGTCTATATTTACTGTCTGCACAACAGCTTTTGAACATTGTACAAGTTGTTTCACCAAATACAGCTAACAGACATACTTTGCAAAATTGCTTGAATGAACGTGAAGAATACTTTAATTCAGTCAGAGTTTGGAGTATTCAAACTCATACATTTGTTCTATAATTGTCCACTCCCAGTGACACCTTTGAATCTCTATTGCTATTTATTGAAATATATTAACATAAAGGAGAATAAATAGTGTTCTAAAAGCAAATCAGTTACCACTAATAATTTATAACCATAAAATATGCAAAACAACTCAAGAGCATGGTCACTGCCTTGTCACCCAAAAAGAAATCAGCAAATAAAAAATATTTCAAAGACTGTAGAATAGTTCAATTAGTCACCCACAGGATAACTATTTTACTATTTTAGTTGAAGTTACAAATTCAAAAATTACATGACAATGGCTTAAAAATCTGGGTGGAAAAAACAATGATTAGATCAAGGTAATTGGTAAAGTAAAGCCCCAGATTAACATGACCGTTATATTGGCTCCTTTTTACTATTTTAGGTGACGCCAACTAAATTAGTTGACTAATTTAGATAAATTTATCTTACTATTCAACAGTGTAACTAAATTCACTCTAAATAGATCATACTTTTATTCCAACAAATTTGGATTGTAGCTACTGGATGCAAAGAGGAACTTGAGAAAAAAAGCAGGATTGAATAAATTTGAGAGATCAAAAAATGCCCCAAGAAAGTATTAAAGCCAAATTCAAATGCTATGATTTTGAATTGGTTCTCAGTTAATCCCACAAAACCAACATTTGTCCTTTATCTATTATTTGACATCCAGTGAGAGTTAACTACAAATGGGCATTAACAGTTCTATGCAAAGCTGTATGTAAACATCATATGAATAAACGATTTATATAAAAAGAATAACTTGTCTACGAGCATTTCAATTATCATTCTAAGGAAAAATACGTCTTAAAAATACTGATGAAGTGGGAGAATGAAATGTTGCAATGGACACTATGCATTTCAGCTGAATAGTGTGTAGTTTTAGATTTAATTCAGATTCAACATTACTTACTATCACATGTATATTCATATCTCCAAACATTACCTATTTGCTGTAATACTAATACAGTGCTGAATTACTAACATTTTCTCTTTCTTTGCAAACTATGGCTGGTGTATACGTCACGCTCGTCCATGTAAACATCCACTCGACGCAATGAATATCATTTCTTTCAAACGAAAAGCGCTTAAGCGATTTTCCAAAACGAAATGTATCCTTAAAAAATCTATATGAAAGTCATATTGCTGAGAAATAAATTTAAATATACATCCAAACATACGCATATGATTTGAAAAGTCAGAAAAAATGTATTAGGAAAATCGTTTGAATTACCATCACAATATAAACAATGAGAAACAATCAAGCCTTTTAAAAGACCTATTAAAGCAGAATCAGCTCCTTATTTTTACAAGCCATCTGTTACTATAAGCAATGAACAGAAGTTCTAAATAGGTATAAATAAGAAACTACTTACTGAGTTTCGTCGTTTAAAAATTCGAGTTCTCCTACGGCGTCCTCATAGTCTTCGCCACCGCCTTTTGCAGTACCTTCTTCAGTATGATAGGGTATTCTTACAGTTCCACGGGCACCAGTGTTACGGTTCACCCGGATCTTGATTACTTTACTGGCCTCGGCAACGGACACGGACTCCTCCTCGAACGTGAACATACCCGGGTAATCATCGTCGAGAATTACGATGGTAGCTTTACCGCCTCGAATGATTTTTCCAGGTGGACCTCGGTAGGTATTTCGCATCAGATCTCCATCGGGACCCGCGATGCGGACATTGCCAAGAGAAACAGTGAAGTGTTCGTCCTCCTCAAAAATATCATCATCAATGATAACAACAGAGATGGTTTTTTGGCTTTCTCCTGGTCTAAAACATACTGTGCCCTCGGTCTTATCATAATCTTCCCCGGCCTTTGCTGTCCCATCTTCGGTCCTAAAATCGACGAACACGGTGTTATTAATATCTCCCCCAGCGCGGGTTATGGTCATATATACGCTTCCACAGTTCTCCTTCACCTCGTATTCGTGAGGGTCAAAATAAACTTTAACTACGGAAGGGTCATCATACTCGATGTCTTGGATCTCAAGCTTAGCATCTGCAACAGAGCTGCTAGCTTTCTCAAGTTTATCGTGCTTCATTTTGATCATGTTGCCACTTCCAACCATCTTACGCGTTGCTTCGATACGATAATACGCTCTACTTTTCGGCTGGAGTCTTAAATTTTCTTGTTCGAGAAGTCGCTCGACCGTTTCGTGATCAGCATCTGGATACTTTTGACGGATCTCTCTCAACACATGAATGGCCTTCTCGCGCCTTTCCTCTGTTAAATCGTGTAAAGCAAACTCTTCCTCCAAGTCAGTTGGTCCACCAAGTTCAGTGAGAGCATAGGCCCTATCATCCGTCTCGGGAATAGCACCATCGGTGTAGCCGTCCTTTTTGATTTGAACTCCAATAACATCGAAATCCCCGGTCTGAATGACAGAAACTCCCCCTCTTTTCTGCTTCCTTCTCTTTCCTCGCAATGCTCGATAGAATAATAGCTTTCGATCAGCTATGTAAGCAATTCCAACTAGAAGGGGAAAGAAAGCTAAAGTAAGAACACCTTCCCAAACCTCGACAACTCCTCTACTAATCACCGCTAGAATCAAGTATAGCCATATGTAAGCAAAAACAGACGTGGAGGCCGTTATGGCAAATACTCGAAGATGCTTGATTCGGCGGACTTCACCGTCAGGAATAACATAGACACATACGCCTATAATAACAAAAAGGTTGAATGCTGCAGAGCCAACAATCGTAGATGGACCGAGGTCACCCGCTTCAAATTTATTTCCACAGATTTCAATAACAGACAACAATATTTCGGGCGCAGAAGAACCAAGTGCCATGAGGGTTAAATTGGACACAGTTTCGTTCCAAATTTTAACAGTAACAATTCTTTCTTTGCCGTTGACTTTGTCCTTTACCTTTATTTCCTTCTCCTTCGAGGTAATAATTTCTATAGATGACATGAAACGGTCTGAAATTATAGATACGCCTAAGAAGAAAAATAACAAAGAGAGAAGATATACAAAAGCTCGGCCGATCCGCGCTCCTGTCGAAGGGTCTCCTTCCCAGACTGGAAGAATAACTCCTGGTCTACAATCTGTTTTGACAGTACATCCTTCTACAGCAGCGAACACAGTTTCTTGAAGAAAGCCCAACCATAATATACATAGGAAACCAAGGCGTACAGACAAGTCTTTCAATTCAAACATTCTCGAAGCTTTCCCGGCGACAGACTTGGTGTTGTGTAGAGACTTTCAATCGCTCATTTGACCAGTCTAATTTGTTGTTGTTGGATTTTTCGCTTGCAACGTCGTATTTACAAGCCACATAAGCTATCTGTCGTTGTATTTTTGATGTTTCAAACGGACTCGTTGAAAGCGTAAAAGGCACAGAGAGGGCTTTTCACATTCAAATCAGTCCAAGTAAGCCTAGCAGCTGTGCTCATTCTTACTGGATGATGGGGGAATAGGAAAGAATCGAACCTCTGAACAGTCAACCTCACAAATAGCCATTATGCAAATACTGGAGAAGGCGTTGACGGGCACTGCGCACGCGTGCAAGTGGTATTGTTTACAAATTAAAACAGCATTTTCAAAGAAAACTGTGAATCTTGCTGGTGTTTCACGATAAAAATGAGCGTTTTTCATGAAGCTACAGTACCTAACTGTGAGTTGAAATAATGATTGAGAATAACTAAGCCCTAAAAATATAGCACAGATGACAGTTTTGCTAAACATAAGAATAACAACTGAATTATCTCTTTAACTCACCATGCGTACAATGAGAATAATAGTGCTCAATGCTTTGAGAATGGCATTGTCTATTTTGACTAAAATTCTAAATTACTCTTAGCTGTACGCTTTTAAGGGAAAATTAAGAGAAGATAATTCGAATCCTGCAAGTATACAAAAGACACCATAACTAATTATAACTAGTGAAATCAATATTAAAGACAAAAATAAGTTTCATACTGAAAAGTTTAACTAAACAAATACGTACTGTAAGAATTTAAATTCATTACTGTAATGACATTGTCTGATACGATCACAAAGAAACTAACTCACTTGAACATTTCGAGTTTAAGCACTATAAATTGTTCAAGATATTTTACTACCAGATGAACAAGACATAAGACAGACCGTACAATATTTTAGAAGATTAATTCAGAGTGGTACTCAAGAGAAGAGGATTTCAAAAGACGAGAAGTGGATTGAACAAAATGTTATTGTACTAAAGGCTTGCAATGTTGTCGAATCTATTATTTTGCATGGTCTGCCAAAAATAGAGCTACTTATCTACTCGGAATGCATAAGCTACACTCTGTTCAAAATATAGAAAAAAATCATTACAAAAAGTGAAATACGCCCTTGAAAGTGCCTTGTTTTAATTTTACTTTTTTCGTATTTCTAGTGAAAATAGAAGTACATGGTGAAAATAAATATTAGTTATGTTTGCCATGAAGTGTTCTTTCTCACACGAAATATATCTTTTACTCAAAACGCTTTCTAATTTGCATTTGTTATATCAACAGAAGAAATGAGAATGGCATGAATATAACAAATTGATTTGTTCATGATAAATCCTTTTCTGTGATTGGTATCATATATCACTTAATCGTAGAATTCCGTGTTTTCTGCGTCGTTTTTGTTCCCCACGTCCACTATATACTCTATAACATCCACCAGAACAGTGTACAAAAAACAAAGTAATTTTTACTCGTTTTCCAGGATGTTTGCGTGATGTATTTTTAGTCTTCCGCTTGGTCAAACCAGCACAATAATAAACTAACCCTTTCTGCTATGCATGACTTGTATTTCTATTTATTTTAATTTTTTATTTCTACCTTTCATGTCTTTCACTTAATTCTATTAAGAAATAATAATTCATGAACTACAATACATTTTCTGGCGCTTGCAAATTCCTACGTCAGCTGTCAAGATTAGATGGTGGGCGAATATTCTCCTTTTCTCATCAATGTTACTATCATTTGTTGTATTCTTCGATGATGCTATCAGTAAAGTTCCCACAAACTGAAGCTGTTAACAAATATTAAAAACTTGCTTGAATTTAAATGATTTTCATTGCGTGATAAAGCCTCCGTATCGGCGAGAATTTAACAATTTACGACTTCGATGTCATTGTTTGATTGTCAATGGCAAACATCTCTGGACAGGTTCATAAATGCAAAGGTCGAGTTTGCGGTTTTCACGAGTCGCGTAGGACGTCAGGCGGTCTCATCTACTAGTCTGGGGGAAAGCACTCACTCTATGTACAGAAAACAACTTCAATTTGTGGCACAGGTGCATTTGAACTTGAAAAACCTTGGCAGCGAATTGTCTTATTTTTAGTCTAACCGCAAACAAATAAGTTATGCTGTGAACATGCTTTAGCGTGAAAAATTCACCCATCCTCTAGCAACATGGAGTGAATCGATTGATAAGATAAAAGGTGTACATATAATACGTAACCACGGGGCTCTGGAAAACACCATCAAAAGATTTTTTGCTAGTAAAGCTTAGCCGGTTTAAAGCATCGACATACATTAATATTTCAAAAGGATATTTATATTTTTTCTGTCTTTTCATCCCTCTTCCTTTTTTCCTTTCTTTTTTAAACAGTTAGGCTTCAGTGGTTGGCAGTGCATGATAAATCAGATGAGCAGCTAGTCATGGTGATTCATGCGGTATTTGCTGTATTTATGGTTGGCAAACGAGAAACACTTCATCTAATTTGTAAAGGACTGATTACTTTTCATTCATTCGTTCTGACCAAGCCAAAGTGTTCATTCATCCATTTGTTTTGCAAAGCCGATTCAAATGGGTCCTTCTTTGCTTTCCTTACATTAAAATAAATGAAAATCAGCCGTCTCCTTTTCCTGCAACTAGCGATGTTTTTTTCTCAGTTTTTATTCCTTGTTTTGTGTTGTTGTCAATGTGAAAGGTATAATCATGGAACACAAATTACTACTTTGTACAATTGCGGTAGTTAAAAAATTCTCCATTTTCACATTCCCATAATACATTGCGGGTTTTGGGGAGCAACCACAATCAGAGCTTACCTTTCTCCTGGTCAGTACCTCTGAGTAACGAACTTTTTTGAGCCCACTGATTGGTTTTAACGAAACAACAAAGTAACCGGAAATGATCCGAAAGAAATGCTTTTATTGGACAAATTCTTATTGTCATAGCGACGCCATACCTAAGGTCATGCGCAGTATGAGAACCGGAAGTCTAAAATAAAAAAAATCTGTTCTCCAGGGTCTCTCGCTCCTTGGCGTAAACCAAAGGATCGCAGGCTCAGGGTACGAGATTCGAGCAAGCACTGATAGCTAAAACCAAGAATATCTTGTTAAAGACTGACCAGATATTGTAATAATCAATGATGTATTAAAAACAGCCAGATATACCAAGACAAAATGTTGAAGAGATCCAAAGTTAATTTACATATAATTTTTTAACAGTTCATATATTTTCTGTAACATTTCCTGTAATCGGAAAATGGAATATTCACCCAGAATCAATTAGTGATCATCAAAGTTTTACAGATAAAAGAGAGCATAGTGTACATTTCATTTAACGCTTCACGTTTGTACTCTTTTCAATCCAACGAGCTGGGTCCTGAAGAGGTCGTGTCTTGTCAGAAACAGAAAGAGAGAAAAAATGTAATAAAAGAATATACAAGGGAAGAAAGACAACAATAAAAGGTCTTGAACGGTTAAGACATTTGCAGTGCCTCCTGAGGCAGTTTTTATCCTTTTCTGTATAATTAGTTGTTCCTGATGCTTGTTGAAGATTAGGTTGTATTGTGGAAATGAGTGTTACACGACGCAACTGATATACAGGAAAAACTATTCTTCACCCACAGAAAAGTTGAAAGTTTGCTTGGACTGAAATGGCCTAACATTTTACTGCTACCATTATGCAGATACTCCCTTTTACAATCTCTCCATATGTAGAAGGTCAACAAGGCCATTTCCCTTTGACTCGCAATCCACGAAATACGCCGCCTCCTTCGTGGTGCAGCTCTCGATCAGACTCTCAGATTGCTAAACAAATTTTCGCGAAAAAGAAAAAACATCCTCGATACATCATTTGTCTGTCTGGGCGATAAAAAGTTCCCTGATTTCTTTGAATCGGTTTAATGTCCGCCAGGCCGGGGATAACAGATTAATGACACCTGCAGTCCTTGAGACGGCTGCCATATACTAGTATACAGGGGGTCGACTCTGCACTCAAGATGAGCGAGTCTAAGCACTTTTAGACTTGAGATTCTTTGAAAACTTAATGCATGTAAGTGTAAGATCTCCAACACAGCAAACATTTATTAATCACGACTATGCTGTCACTGACAGAAACTTAAGGAGGCTTGATCCAGTGGGCTAAAGCAACGACCAGCAATATTCAAAGCGGAAAAATCTACCTTTCTCTTTGAATTCAAAAGATTTTACATATGTGTCGTCCAAATGATTGAAATTTACAATAGTGGACGTGGCATGGCAATCCTCATTACTATGCACATGTTAGGGAGAAATCCCGATAAACCGGTTTTGAAGCTTACCTCGGAAAATCCTCATCAGCTTTGCTCTAAACTTCGGCCTGCCGTTTTTTGAGTCAAGGCCTTGCTGTGAGATGAATTTCAAATAATTAAAACTAGCCATTTCGAAGCTACGTTGCCATTAACTTTACTGTTGATTTTTTACCTTCCATGCGGAACTGCTCACGGAAAGAGTTCTAAATGTTGACATTTTTAATATATCGATTTTGTGTTTTACCAGACAGATATTTCATATGTTCTTACCTATCGTGCCAAATTTGAAGTCATTTCCTTATGTCACGGAGAGGCAACAGCCTTTTAAACTAAGAATACTTTTTTACCATGAAACTTCCCGTGCTCGTATTCAAACTTAGGTCAGTATTTCTCGCAAACGGCTCCATAGATTGTTTGCCAAACTTCCTTTCCATCTAAAACAACATGTTTACAACAATGAAGATACATTAATTTTTATTTGCATCAAATCTTTGCAAGTCTTGCAAGTTGCCACGAGGTTAATTTCACTTGCGTATCTGCTACAAATTATTGCTTCAATATAGACAGAGTGCAAAACTCGCACCGATGTGAGGCTTAACTTGTGAACAAAGGAATCTAGCGTGACAAACACGTCATATCCCTTATTTTCTTTTCGTTAAAGTGCCTATAACCCTTATCGCGATACTTTCAAAATTGGAGTAAATAGATATATGGTTAAAATTTTTTATATGATTTGAGTGGCTCATCTTGGAGAGATATCCGAGGTTTTCTTCCAATATGCAAATGAGTGTGATGTCATAGGAGGCATTAGATGTTTTTTACGTCGCTTGTAAATCAAAACACTCAATACTCGAAAAAAAAACCCCAATTTTTCAATTGCCTTTCTGTAGAGCCTGAATAAGACAATGACAATTTATTTATGATATTTTACTGCTCCCGAGTGTTCTTGTATATTTAATCATGCCTCCTAAGACATCACACCCTTAATATCTCCAAGATGAGCACTTAAATCATATAAACTTTTTTAACCATATATCTATTCACTCCAGATACATCCAATTCTGAACGTATCGCATTAAGGGTTATAGGCACTTTAAAATATAATCCTTCATTCTGAGTTGCATCAGTGTTGGACATCAATAAACGTATAACCAAAACGTAATGTAAATGTGAAATGAGGTGAAGCCATTGTTAGGGTAACAAAAGGATGTGAACAAAATTTGGCAAAAATCTTTTCCAAAAAAAGCGGGCCTCTGCATGGTAAAAAAGTATTCTTAGTTTAAAGTGCACCTAAAGCTTACGACAGTACTTTGTAAAACAGTTCTTCATTAGATACACAAGAAGATGGTTTAAAGTGCACCTAAAGCTTACGACAGTACTTTGTAAAACAGTTCTTCATTAGATACAATAAGATGGTTTAATATTTTTGAATATGGACTGCGCGTTTTAGAGTTATAAAAGTTTGAAATATGAAACGCGACGTCATTTCGGGAATTCATTAATATACAAAAACATCAACAAGTGACTTTTTGTCCTTTTTTAACTCGTGGATACACGAAGCGTAGGAACGAGTTATTGTGAACAAGTGACCGGTTTGCTGAGCATGCGCGACATGCCTGATTTATCACGACCTCAAGGGCGCGAAGTTTTGATTTTCGTGTGAAGTACACTTCC
>JAABNW020081114.1:0-17996 GCA_015164035.2 Radianthus crispa
TTCATGCTATATGTTTTTGGGGCATGCTCAGTACCCACAAACGGGAGTAAATTTGAGGTGGTTCCATATCCAGAATTATTCATCTCGGTGAACCTAGTAAGTGAACCTGCCAAGTTTCATACTTTTATCATTAATCTGAAGAATTTTTGTCAATAACAGCTGGACTATTTCTTCGAATATTGAATTTTGGAAGCAAGAAATTTAAAGGTAGTAACTCAAAGCTTCGAAAAATCCAATGCAGCAAATTGTTTTCCTATTATTTAATGTCGGAAATTCGTCCTCATAGAGTGCATTTAGTCTCACTGTTGAATAACTAAATAAATTTAGTAAATTTAGTAAGTTATTTAGGTGACGTCATCTAAATTAGCACAAGCGCGCCAAATAACGGGGGTTTACTTTACCAAAGAACGTGGGAAAAAAGCGCTCGATCTAATCACAGGTAGCCCAAGCACTGTTCTTCTGGCAGCTTTGCAATGGTTTCATTGGAAAAACTAAATTTACGATAAGTTTGTAAATATTGAATACAATGGCATTACACTAACATATCCAACGTTTCTCTCCCGAACGGTTCACTGCTTGGATGCCCCTTTCCCCCCACCCCGCCCCCGTCTTTCCTCTCTGACTGTCTGTCTGTCTCTCTATCCCTCTGCACAGTAAAACCACAGCATACTAAGACGACAAACATGGGGCCAAACACTTTAATCAGTCATCACCCATCCTATGTCTATAACCTTGATCATAAAATTCCCTCTCTAAATCCCTTAGAAACTCTTGCCTTATATCTTAAAAAATAAAATCAAAGATACCACGCTGTGAATAATCCAGGAAATGTCTTGCTGAGAGATATTTACCTACGTATTTTGGATATATTTGCAAGAAGGATAATTATCCGCCCGCCATTCCTCAAGCTATTGAAATATTCGCGCGCTATTAATTTGTAAAAATTCAAGTCTGGATTGAAATAATTGCTTTTCTTCTAATGTTTTCTCACATTAATGTTTTCTATTATTAATTATGTACTAGGATTTTTTAGGCATTTTGGACTTTTTTGGGGGGAGTAATTACGCAAGGTGTATGGAAAGTGACGTCACGGGCTCGTTATCCCGCGTGATCGTGCGTGTTTTACCGAGAAGCGAGAAACAACGGGGTCGAAGACAAGCGTATTTGTGTATGATATCAATGCAAAACATGCAGACTGAACAAGTCGGGTGCAAAACCTCGACCTCTAATGGTAGAAAAACATGCAATTCTTGGCGGAGTTATTATATCTAAACCTCCAAGGACCTTAAGGAATAACGGGGTTGAAAAATACCTGAAAAAACATGGCGGATGCTAAGAAATTTTCTCACACAAGGTTGATGGACTATGTTGTTGTCGTCGGGGTTCGCAAACCGACTCTAGATTCAACCGAGACTCCACAGCTACTCAGAAGATTCCCTCCAAAAGATCACGACGATTTCTTTCTCCCTCCAGATGTGGTATTCTTCTGCCAGCCTGAGGGATGCAGTACAGTGTCAAAAAAATTCTCCCTTCGCGAAGCAAACTCGTTTATTTTCACTCTAACGGACAAGGACACAAACAGCGTTCGGTATGGAGTTTGTATGAACATCTATCGTCCTTGTTCGGAATTCTTATTCAAAGAAAACACTGAGTCGAAAGTTAAAGAAGCTAATATTACAAAGAGAAAACGCTCGAGGTCTAGAAATAAGAAGGACATCTGCATGACACAAACGTCTCTCTGCATCGTATCGCATCATCCATTTTTTTCGACCTTCAGGGAGTGCCTCTTCGTGCTTCGAAAAATGGTGGATTCAAGAGTTGGGAAGACTACTAGCGATAAAAACGAAAACACAGTCCCTGGTTTAGAAAGTTGGTCTGTATTTACGTGTACAGAAGACCCTAAATTAAGCGTTCTGGCCGAAGAAATGGCCGAGATCGAGACGTGGATTCAAAGGTTGTTGCTCGCACCGGCTCCAATGCAGGGGAGAACCAAAGTTAACATGGAACTTCTCTGCCCACAAACTTATCCGAGTTTATTATTTTCGGCTCCAGATAGTTCACGATTTCCTCTGATAGACTTTCCTGTTCACATTCCACTGGAACTGCTTGGAGTTGAGACTTGTTTGAAGGTGTTAACCTGTATACTTTTGGAGCAAAAGGTAAGAAATTTTAGAACATGAAATACTGTATGTAAGCCTTACTGAACTTGTCTGATCAGCACTCCTACGACTCTAGAAAACGATTCGATCAGCACATAAAATATTTCAATAAACGTCGATTTTTGTATGTAATTCCATCCTTAAAAGTTCCTAAATTCACGATCCGTTAGCTATAAACATATTTAGTCTTTTCTAATTTAAATCACACTGTTGATACCTCGACGACTAGCTATTGTCGACATTAGTTATTCTTTACCGGGATCGGGTTATAAATAATTATGAATAATATTCGTCCTATTTATATTATTTTTATGAATTTAGATTCCTTTAATAGAGCTATCCCCTCGGCTCTTAAATTATTGCTCAAAACCAGTTTTTAGTCTTTTTTATAAAAATTTTCATTGTACAGAAAACATATTTTATCGTCGTCTCTATATAATTATTGCTACATAATGTTGTATTACATGACAATTTGTCATATAAATTTTGACACTTCTATGTGTGGGGTCAAAGCTTAAACAGCAGAGATATGGATTTTAAATTTTGCGAATAACAAACCTCTTTAACTCAAATTTGAAAATTAAGGAACAAAATCATCCAGGAAGTGATGTCTGTAACGTAATTATCACAGGATGTATTTTCTTTTAACACATTTCATATTTCCTTTTGTGCTAATGGAATATCCCGTGAAGTTTAATGGCAGGCCTTGCAACCTGTTGTCAAAGCTTTGGTTTCCTTAACCTGATTTTCAAATTATTATAATACCAGTGTGGGTTGATTACACACTACGGTTATCACTTGAGTAAGAAACGAGACAGTTTTGATATGTACATCTCTTCATCAAAAGTACAAAATGTTGTTGGCAACATTTTTGAATTATTACGTTGATCAACCAAACTTGGGCTCAGATTACCAACCATCGTAACAATCTAACAATGTTACCCCTGACAACGTTGTATTTTTGATTTTGCTGTTTCTTACTCAAGTGATAAGTGTAGTGATAATTTTCCCAGGAAAAGCCTCATTATCAGCATCAAAATAAGTGCAGTATTTAGACCTTAGGCACCAGTCAGTTTAAACCCCTGAACTTCTGGGGAATAGCAAGGGTTTGATTCGAAAAGATGTCTGTTGTACTAATGGCCATTCCCTGTCCTAGGCAGCATTTCTGTCAGAGTCTAACTCTCTTTTATCTGGCTTAGTACAAGGTGATCTAATCTCCATATAATAACCTGCTAATGCCCCATATTCTCCAGGTAGTAAGGGTACATCAGCTTCAGCTGGTAATTGCCCATTTTGGACCACGTCATTCCCTTGAGAATGTTTCTATTATCATAAAATTCTCATTGCTCTTGAGATATTAATACATGAAAGAATCATTTCCCAAGAAATGCATCCCCTGTTATGAATGAAGCTTCTGGTTATTGTTGAAACAACAAAAACAAAGAATGAATGGATTAAGGAGGCAATTGTTTGTTCTACATTTCACACTGAGTTCTTCTTTTGCTTCATCATTCTTTGTTCGTTGAACAAAATTAGATGCTTTGTTTGGATGCCAGTAGACAACCCTCTGAAATAGACACAACAAAAGAAGCTCATAAGGTTGGATTTACGAAACATTTTCACAAATTCAGAAATATGAGCACTTTGAAATTCCCAAGACAGCTGATGGACATTGAAATATTTTACCCACAATCAAAGTTAAGCCCAAGCTATAGTAATTTGGAATGGTGTGTGAGAGCCAATATGAAAGTGAAATATAAACCTATCTAGATGCAATCGTGATAATGTCATTTTGTTTCAGCACATGTTCAAAAAATACCAAAGTTTTTGTTTTGGGTGAGAGGATGTTATCAAAACCAGAAGAGCTTCAATTGGACGGCTGAAATTTTGAGCCAGCTGGAGGGAATTTTTGATCACGTGATACAGTTGTTGTTAGTCGCTGAGACTACTTTCAAAAGTTAATTCACTTCAAATCTTTGCGAAAAACAGCTTTTAAATTATGGCTTTTTGGTTGATATTGAAATAATTTGCGACAAAAATATGACACAAACAAAAGAGTAACTGTGTTTAAAGCTAAAAGAAGAGTTCCTATAGTGATCTGAGCTTCACGAAACCCGAGAGCCACACATTATGAGGAATCAAATTTCTCATAAGTCCGTTCTGAATATAGCAACACAATGTGGAAACAGTCTCTGTGACTAGCAACAACCATATCACTTGATCAAAAATTCCCTCCAGCAGACTCAAAATTTCAGCCGTCCAATTGAAGCTCTGTTTTGTACCTGTTTTGATAGTAAATGATTGATACATTTTGGAAGTATTTTGAAATATTGAATAAGTTTCATTTATAGAAACATGAGCTTTTATTCACTTGGTTAATGATAACAGACCTGCATGAATTAACAAAGAATTTTTTCACATTTTTCACGAAATTATCTGTATCGAAATAGTCAACATTTTAGCTTTATGTGTCAACTTATGTCAAGTACTTTTAAGACTATTTCAAATATGAAATAGACATCAAAAAGACCAGAAAAGATGTTATTGATTGGTGTGCTAATTTTACATGATACTTCAGAATATAATCCATCAACCTTGACTCATATGGAATATCAAAAATAGCAGAGTTTATTGCATGTATCAATGTAATAGCACTAGGAGGCAGGTGCCTTGCAAAGGGTTAGAATTGTATCAACACTTATTGTCAGACGGTGGGACATTTACCATGTTAGTCTGTCCCCCAGGTGTATCAGCCAAAATATTATCTCTAGGTCGACATTCTTAATTGGATTTTACCACTTCAGAACCCAGGTGGAAGGGGATTTGATCAAACTTTTTTAAAATGTTCAAATCCCCACCCCTGCCCCCTTGGACTTAACATTGAGGAATGCATAATATGTCACTTCAGTTAATTCCAGCAAGAGTGTGATTGTTGCCTTTCCTAGTAGACATGTTCTGCAAGGTTAACCTCAATAGACCTTTTTACCGATAAGGTGGCCATCTTGAATTCGATTGTTTTTGACTGCCAAGAGGGGGAATGCTGGAAAATTTATGGTATGCACAGCTTTTGGGATAAATTTTTACCTGGTTTTCTGCTATCTGATGAGAAACACATCTGAATATCAATTGAATTTGCTTGTATTTGTAGCAAAATGTGAGACACTAAAGTCAACAATTATTGTAAAAAATTAATGTTCCATATTATTCTTTACAATTATTTCTCATCTGTCCCCTGGGTTTCCTCCGATTTCAAGATGACCACCATATTGGTGAAAAGGTCTGTTGCACAGATATATTCATAATTATCAAGATGGCTTGTGAAAATTCAAGGCTCGAGTTCATCAATTGTTTCTCCTGTTGTCAGTGACGAATACTATTATATTTTTTACATGTACCAGCATAAACCTTATGAAAACTAAGAAAAGCTCATTTAACACCTTTACATTTCTCACAACTATTATTTCATTATCTTTATTCAAACTGTGTTTTTAATTTGCATAATACAAGTGTTTACTACATCAATGTAAGGTCAAGGCTATTACTTCTGATAAAAGTTAGTCAAAATATCAATTGGCTATGACAACGGAAATTAAATGCAAGCATTGACTATAGGAGGAGGTTTAATTTTGATCTTCTGATCAAATTTTTTTAAATTTTAAGTAATAGATAAAAGATGAGCAGGAGACCTTTATGGGGATTTAAAATTTTAGCCCCATAAAGGTCTCTCACTCATCTTTCATCTTAGTTATCAAACTCATAGGATAGTTAAGCCATGTGCTACTGAAATTTTTAAAGAAAAATCACTTATCAAGAATATTTGAGTTAAAATTGTATGCAAATCAGGATGAATCTCTTTCAGGTATTCGCCCGGAATTCAAACCTCGTCCCCAAGCACTACAACTTACCATTATTTTCACTGAATCTCTTTCTGATTTAAAGACTCGGTCATGGTTGTGATTTTCTATTCTACTCGGCCTAATGAATATTAATGACTTTGATAAAAATCTTCAAAAATCAGTAAGCCTGGAAAATTCTCTAGTTTTAAGTTCCCTGTTGCTTAGGCTTTTTAAGTCCCTATTTATATGAAGGTAGGATTATTCTAATCTAGGGCTAGCTCTTGTTTTGGGTGTCCCTTGGGAGAGGAAACAGAAGAGTTAGCCACAGAACAAGGATCATCCTACCTTCATGTAAACAGGGACTGAAGCTTTTGAATATTGTATTTTGTCTAAACCTGTTTTTACCATAACTTGTAAATTTCTCATTCACCAATTGGCTAAAAACCATTGTTGATTAGAGGCTAGACCTGCTTGTGCTTACGACATCCTCACGCCACGAGCTCGCATGCGGATGAAACAGCTTTTCAAACTCTTTTCTCTTCTTTTTTTCGACTTTGTTATGGTAAAGAACACTGATCGAAGTCAGTTTTCTATGGGTCTGTCCTGTAATCGAACATGGAATGACGTAAAAAGTGATCCAAACTTTGCAGTGAAACCATTCGCTGCGCTTGTGGTTCCACTTGAGTTTGGATCATTTTTGACGTCATTTCATGTTCGATTACAGTACAGACCCATAGAAAACTGACTTCGATTTGTTAAATAGAATATTGATATTTCCAGTAAGTCCAATTATTATAATCCACTTCCATGGTTACTACAGGTCTGGGAAAAGTCAGAGAATTCCAGTTTCATTCATTCACTCATTAAAAAATTCAATTTTGAGCCAAAGTCAGGGACATTGATTTATTATAGTTTCCTGTTTCAATGCCATCTGCTAAATTTGCAAGGACACAGAAGAATATCGCCTTAATTTGATTGAAATATCAACACATCACTCCTGCTGTTTATGTGTGGGGCATATTTTAGTTGTTTTGATTGCTTACATGATATTGGATTAAACTTGAATACATGCAGGTCTGATTTGTTGGTTCAATGAAAATGTTTACTTTGGTCAAGGAAAAGTCCAGGAATTTTGTGACTGAACTGTTGTGGCAACCATACCTTCCTGGGTTATGCTCACATTAATTTGTAACTAGGGAACAAATTCATTGGATGCTGGCATGTCCCTGATGTCATACACAAACTAGGATTAAAACTGGTTTGTGTTGTTTACTGCCCAAAACAAACACAGCTTCAGGCTGTACTATCCCATTGTTTAGTTACTGCAGGCTGTAAAAAAAGTGTGGTAAAAATAGATTAAAAAAATCAGTTGAAAGCAGATTTGACTTGCAGTAATGAGGGTTTATCAGGTTTTGTGTGACATTTCAAAATTTAATCCAATTCAAACAAAAATATGATATTTGATAAGAACATGCCAAAATTATTAAAAATGGAAAGCTGGAAGCAATAGCTTGTCTCCGACACATTTCCCCATACATTTTTTTGTAACAGCAGCCAACCTTGGGCACTGCAAACCATTCAACAGCAATGAACAAACCAATCAGAATCAATTTCACTTTATGCACTCAAAATTTCAAAATTTGCACTGCCTTGGCCAATTTAGAATAATTAGAGGTGTTATCAGCCAATCAGAGTGCAGAACTTTTATTCATAGAGTCTTTTATTCATTGAATGTTGGACAAAAATATTCTTCATATTCAATTATTCATAAACACATCAAAATGTGTTTGCAATTCAGGAAAGATTAAAATCCGAATATTTGGATTATTGATAAGATAATTATTTTATTGGTGACATCTTTGCACCAGTATGCCAATCACCAGTTTTCATCTTCCATCAACATTTTCCCCTTTTTTAGCTCAAGTTCGAGCCTAAGCTCTAGTTAATGATGAATAAAGAAATTACATGCAAAAGAAAAATATTATTTTCACTACTCAAAAATCAAATTCACATCTTTGCATGCCATCGTGTATTATTATATCAACATCCACTGGATATGAACAATTGCGCACTCTGATTGGTTCCTCTACCACTAGGATATCAGCTCATATCCCATGAGGAGAGAAAGTCAAAATGGCAGAGCATTTTGCCAAACAGAGGATGAAATAAAATCTTTACTAGAAAACAAAACTCTGAAAAATACAAAAAAGCAGTGAAAGTTTGGAAATTGGATTGTAAGAAGTACATTTCTTTTATTTTCCTCCAATGATTATTTACCATTATTACAGATTTTTACCCAAAATCTACTGTCTCACATTAAAACATTTGAACAAGAAAAAATATTTGAAGAGTATTCTGGTGTTATTGGTATCAAGATGTGATAAAGGAAATGGTGAATTCAGCCACATTCTAATATGCTGCAAAAGGCCTCTTATAGATGTTAAAAAAAGGTGTCAAAATTGTCATTAGTTTGTCCTAATATTGAACCACAATGTGTCAAAAAGACTACTGTTTGATCTAGGTAACTTAATATTTAATTTTGTACACTTAGAGAACACAACAGCTGTTGTCACAGTAGATTGAGATGTCTTATCTTCTTTATCGTTTTATTTTGTATTATATTTGACAGAACATTGTTTTTGCAGAATTATTCACTGACTTTTTTGAATAAGAATTATGACATCTTGTGACTGTGTTTAGAGCACTTATTTCGATGCACATTCTGCTTTTCTAAGAGCATATACACCTAGTTGCAAAAATGTTGTCATATAAAATAGAAAATTAAAAACTAGAAAAATAAAATATTGGAGTTAATTAGAGATGACAAATTTGATATATCTCAAAAACTCCTGTTCTTAACCACGCAACTGCACCTAACATGCTGTATAATCAACTCCATTGATGTTTTCTGAATATAAATCTTGAAAACAGATAATTTTATGGCGATAACAATGGCTAATTAATTCCTAAATGTTTATTTTTATTTTTTAGATTATTTTTTTTATGACAACGTTTCTGCAATTAGGTGTAAATCTTTCAATCGAAAAGTAAAATATTTGAATGGAAGAACAGAATTTGTTTACTCATTTGATCAAAAAATATTTCTGCTAAATTATGCATAAAACAAACTTGTTTTTGTCATGCAATAGAAATAAACCTCAATTTTCTACACCCTTGGACTATGCCAAAAGGTCTGGATGATCCAGAGTTCAGATAATGATAATTATTATTATTTTCAATAAATACTGAAAAGATGAAAAATTAATGCCAAATTGTGTTTGTCAAAATTACATCTACATGTACAAAGATGCCTGGATTTTTAATTCATCCCTGTTTTTTCAGGTTGTAATCCAATCACGTGACTATAATGCACTTACCATGACTGTCTTGGCTCTGACGTCACTAGTATATCCATTACAGTACATGTTCCCTATCATTCCTCTCCTGCCCACCTGTATGAACAATGCAGAGCAGCTTCTGATGGCTCCAACACCATATGTGATTGGGGTACCTGCGAGTTTCTTCCGATACAAGTCCAATGGATTCACTGTTCCTAATGACGTGTGGGTGGTTGACTTGGACTCTAATAAGGTGAGAATGGATGGACAGACAGACCGACAAATGAGTGAAAAGGTGGATGGATAGATTCAGGAGAATAACTAAGCTAAATGAATAAAAATTTCTCGTTTTCTCCTATTCTATTCCAGTTAACTGTGCCACTATCAGCAGATGAGCTTCCAGATCTTCCAGAAGATGTTGGACCTATACTTGTCAAACAGTTGAAAATGGTAAGCAGAACAAGAACAAAGGGACTTCCTTCAGCTGTCTATTTCATGGTTAAATTAGTTCTGCTGTTTTGTGGTCTTCTTGTTGATTTACCAGGGCTTGAAATAAGGGCTGGTCAACACACATTGTCCAGTCAAAAAGGTCATGTTCGGCCAAATCTTTGGGTGGCCAGACATTTTGTCCAATCACTTTTTCCAGTGTAATCATACTCAAATGTACTCAAGACTAATTCAAGTTCTGTTATTGTTATTGTTTGGCATTGTCCAAAAATTATTTCAAGCCCTGATTCATAGCCTGAGAAAACAGACCTTCTTTCATTGCTCATCCCCCGTGAAAGTAACCTGTTACTTTCACAGTGGGATGAGGAGTGAAAGAACATCTGTATTTTGTGATTTTAGTTTTGTATGCATACTCTGTCCCCCTCAGAGGCCCATCTCAGTTCTGGGTGCTTGTTGTGATTTCTATGTGTAAATCTGTCTTTAGTACATATGCAGAAAGACAGTGCATTTACGTCTGTGATTTGAGTTTTAGTTTTGGAGATTTCATTTCCAGAGGTGGTTTGTACTGGGTATCCTCTCTCTCCCCCTAAAATCATGTCCAGGAGATGACAATACTCTGACGTCACAGTTCCTGCTGCCATTGTGAATCAATACATGGAAATGAGGCTAATGATGGGTTGTCACTGCACTACTGTTGTCTGGTGATTAAAGGCATTCTGAATGCTCTAATCAAAGCTGTGTGCTATAAACTCACTGCACGTTTTCATTATACAAAGCAGCGACTCATCGTTTGCCTTGTTATTGCGGCGGGAACCGTTATGTGGAGTATTGATGGTTCTGACTAAGACAATAGCGACCAATCACGTCGCATCAGTTTCCCCAGTGGAAGTGAAATCTTGTCCCACAAACAATGACACGTTATCTGGTTTACAAAGTACTACAAAGATGAAGGGATAATTTTAGTTCATTTTCACAGGACAGTAAAGAGTTGAAATGATTTAAAATAAATTTTACTCAATCACAGTTTTAAATTCCGAGATATTCTAGCTTGTGGGGCTTAGCAACGGTAAGGGAGCATTCATTTTTTAGTAGTGGGGGTGGGCTGGAGGAATCCCTATGAGCATGAATGTAAAATCTCTCAGCCATCCCTTAATGTGACCCTCCCCCGGGAAGCAAAACTTATAGTGACCCCCTCTTTGTTTTGTCAAATTTATGCTGACCCTCCCTTTTTGGGCAGGCAAAAAGTTAATGACCCTCCCCTGAATTCCTCTGGCCCACCCCCCCTCCTTCTAAAAAATAAATGCTCACTTAAGTAAAGCTGGAACCATGACTTTTTTTTGCACCCATGCCTTTTTACTTTATAAACTGTTTCAGGCTTTACAAGCTCTAAGCATGCCACCACAGACTATATCCAGCATCAACCAAGCCACCCCTCACGACAGAATACCACCAGTAGTTAAAGACAACAAGCCAACCGATTGCTCACCCGCTGAGAACCTTGTCTTTGGCAATGATGTTGATGCAGTAGACATTGCAGTACGTGTTGCGTTGGTGAACTTCTTTCTGTCTGCTCACATTTTGGGTGGTGTCCATGAACACGTGCGTACACTGAGGTTATACCCACGGCCGGTTGTCGCATTACAGAAGGGCCCTTTCCTCAAGTCAAGGCCAAAGCAATCAGATTTTGTGTTGGCATTATCAGAAACACAGGTGAATTCTCTCTCTCTTTTTCTAAATGTGATAAAATATTCTAGCTCTAAAAAATTAGAAAACTAGTATAGATAGCATATTGTCCTTTTTTACAACCATTATTCTCTATAAGATGACATGTTGATTGTTATGGAGGGAGGAAAACCAGAGAAAACCTGGAGAAAAACCCTTGTGGCAAGGGAGAGAACAACACATCAAACCATCGCACTAATTGGGGACACTTTTCACTCTCACACACTACCACTACATTATACATTCTATGCACACAACTCTCAACTCACATGTTGATTTTTACGGAGGGAGGAAAACCAGAGAACCCAGAAAAAAACCCTTGTGGCACAGGAGGGAACTACACATCAAACCAACTCAACTCACATGTTGATTTTCATGGAGGGAGGAAAACCATAGAACCCAGAGAAAAAATGTTGTGTCGATCCAAACCAAGGGTTGAGAGGCCAGAGCCAACAGTGACATCCCATGCTGCATATAATTAGCAAGGGCTTGTACTAATATTATGGATGATTCTTGACAGGCTGTAGAGTATTTTGGAGAGTGGTTTATCTGCCCAACAAATACTGCATTTCAAAAAATTCAGAAAGGTAAGTTAACTTGATTCATTAAAAGAGTATCTTTCTTAACAGGAGAAACACCAAGGTTGGTTAAAGCGTTAACCAGGACCCCGAAGGCTATCAATAATCTTGCTTGGAACTTCTGCACTCTTTAGGTTCGGCAAGGCCCGGCTAAACTAGGAAACGCATTTCCAGTCGCGTGCATGGTTCCTCAATTGCGTGCAAAACATTACTGGGCGCAACGAATCTTGCTCCTAAGAGTCAGAACTGTTCTTGCAACACGACAAACATTTCAGGAAACAAGTTTCCTCGCTTAGCCGGGGCCTAAAGTTATAAATTTATATATTATGTAAAAATCAACATGTGAGTCGAGAGTTGTGTGTATAGAATATATAATGTAGTGGTAGTGTGTGAGAGTGAAAAGTGTCCCCAATTAGCTGCGTGAGCGCTAGAACGACTAGACACTTTAATAAAAGATATTTAATTTTATTACATGTATAATAGTGTTTTACCGGAAACTAATGAAACTGTTTCACTTGTGAAGATATGAAAAAGTTATGTACCAAATGTCCCGGATGTACGCGCGTCTCCCCAAAAAATTTCCCGCCACTTTGTTATCGCTTCTTCCTGCAAAACATATGTCTCTATTTTAGTTTGACTCAGTTTGTCCATATAATAAAAAGAACATTACACGTTGTTAAAAAACAGCATTTTACTCACTCGCTGCGCTCTTTCGTAGAATAGTGTTTTCACCACTCGAAAATAAAATTCATATCTTCGCGCCACCGTTGTGATATCCTCTCTCTTTTTTTGTTTTTACAGCTATATATGATCCTCAAATAATCGGCGACAAAGCCAAGTGGTACTTCAACGACGTCGAAACAGTACATTACCAAGTGTATGACAATGACTCCAAACTATACGCCGACCCATGGATCGAGGTGGATTACGAACCATCCCTGATCTTTGACGAAGAAGAAGACACGCCCAACAACGAAGACGATGATGATAGCAGTAGCTGCTACAGTTCAGTCAGTGATCTTGTGCAACAGATGATTAGTGGAGACATTAATGGAAAAACGCCGTTGCTGCAAAACCCACCTTTCAACCCTGTCAGATCATCATCACCCTTGCCTGATGTACAAGCATCATTTTCGCTTCCCGACGCGCTGACGACAGGTCCTTTTGGTCAGTTTCTTGGGTTACCGAAGAGTGGAAAAGAAAGGAAGATTTCAGACACTGATACGACTGTCAGGCAAGTGAAGGATTTCATCTTGAATGGAGAAAAACGCAGGCAATTGCTCTCACCGTTGTGACAACGGTTTTTTTGACCTTTTTCTTTTAAATTTAGTTAATGATAATTTGAATCGCACAAATCACATTTATAACAATAAACAACGCTGTGTTGATTAACGATACGCGGCTTGATTTTCTTTATAGCTTTACTCCATTAAGGCTAAACGTTTTATTTAAGTTTGAATGACTTTTAATTGATTCATTTTCACCATTATATATTCTAGTTTTCTTATTTTATTCTCACTTGATAATGACGTTCTGGAAACGTCGAAACGTCGTGTAAAATGTTTTCTAATATTTTATCGCAGATTTTTATCGTTAAATGTTTGACTAAATCTTTATTGATTCGAATTTAGTTAATGTTTTAGTTATCATTATTACTCGGGTGATTAAAGAAAATCGTGCGCGCTGAAGGGTTTGAGAACTTCCAACTATTTCGCTTTGCGCGTTTTCTCGAAATGTTCTCTTTCAAGACCCGAAAATAGTAAGAATTTTAGAAATAAATAGATGTTCTTGAATAATCACCCGCGAAATGATGCTAAAACTATCGGTACACATTCACCTATAACCACCTCACCTTCGGGAAATAATTGTTTGATGTTACCGAAAATTTTCTTGATTATTCAGGCCCAGTTCTGAGACCACCGTGTCAGGAGACTCTGCTACAGGTTCTATAGAAAGCGAATCTTGTTCAGTACCTGATGATGATTCTGATGAACTCATGTACTCCGTTTCAAATCCTCCTTCTCCAGAGAGCGAGCGGAAGAAATTTCCCGCCTCAGACACGGATGACAGTGAAAAAACAGCTACCTCTGACCAGAATTCGCAAGTTTCTAGTGTTGTTTCTCAGTCAGACAAAAGAAGTGCTCCAACAGAACCAATATCCGTTATGGGTATGTTATAAAGTGGATTGTATTTGAGCATTTAACGTACCCGATGGAAATGGCGGTAACAGTTGCGCTGTTGTTTTTGTCGGAGATGCATGCGGTTGCATAAACACACCCAATGCACATCGTTGCAATACTCCCTTTTCGAGTTCTCTTTTGCTCTGTGTTAGCCTCGATTGTGTGTAAGATATTCAGCAGTGATAGCCAAACCTGTGAAATTCTAAAGCAACTGTATTGTTCACTTCTATACATTCCTCATGCCGTTATGCGCCATTACTACGGGTTACTACTGGTTCTAAAGAATATATTACATGCTATTGAGGCGAACACAGAGCAAAAGAGAACTCGAAACTGGAGTATTACACCATGCTTTGCAGACGCACAAAGAGTTGTGGATTCACAAAGTGAATCACGAACACACACAGTGTCTTGGACATACATAGCGTCATGGTCGCACAAAGCATTTTCGAACAACGCAGCATAACAAATCCTCCCTCCTCTCTGATTCACCACACCCACCCCGTCGAAACGTCGACGTTTTGCCGCGTCGAATCTAATTGTCTTTGAGTTGATCGGCTAAGAAAACAGCAAAGAATACTTTATGAGATGTCATCTCTTTTGCCTAGCGTCAGAAGACGGCGCGTGTTAAGTTTGGTCTACATACTTCTACTGGCTTCAAGGAAAACAGCGCTCGAATGCAAAGGCAATTGAGGTGCGACGCGGCAAATGCTAGACGTCTTAACTGGGACTAATTTTCAACTCAGAGATACCTTCAATGATTAACCTAACCTTTCATTCTGCAGCTGGTTTTCTAAACAGCCTGAACAGTCTCAAGAAGACAACCATCAATGTAGCAAAGATGGCGACGCAAGAACAGGATGAGAAGATCAACCACGATGGCTACGTGAAGAGAACTAACAGTCAGACCTCGTTACAGTCCTTATCCAGCAAGCCTCCCATGGTCCCTGATGACAAATCCTTCTTTCCTTTCCCAGGTTAGACTTTGTGTTTCTCGTCGTCAGCAAGACTGCAAAATATTGTCATCCAGAGCAGATTACGCATGAGTGTGAAAAGTTCAGTGCCTGTTCGTGCTTTGCCGTGACCATGATATTTTCTTGAATTTGATTGGTTTTTATTATCGCGCGCTAAATGTGATTGGGTAAGCAGTGACAGTGTCCGCGCCGGGTCCGTGTCTTGTTTCGGGCATTTGATTGGATGAAAAGCTTTGTAGTGACCGACCGTCATGCTTACTAGATCTTTGATTGGCTGACTTCTTGTTGCTGCCGAATTTGACGGAAATTTTTCACAGTCATACGAATAATTCTCAATGGGACAAATAGGAACCTTCAGGACATTTACGGGCGTTGCGCACCCCCATCTCTATAAGCACCTTTACGGTTTAAGAATCGTCTTCAGTGCGCATGCGATTTTATCCCGAATTTCTCACCTTCTTTTGTTTTAATCTTCTACTGTTCTTGATGACAGGGCTTATACATGTACCCTTTATACTCACGACTGAGACAACTTTTTACCTGATACAAAAATGCACTTGAATGCACTTGTCTCTGCAAGATGTTAATAGAGATGGTTGCTAAAGGAAGCAAAGATTCGCTGCAGATTTGCTGCCAAATTCGTCCTATGTCATTTCATTTTCCTTCTGGTTAGGTGTAAGACAGAGGAATGGTTCTACTGACAAAATACTTGGCAGACCAGCCTTAACAAAGCAGGCCTCAATGGAGAAAACAGTACACAGGTACACCATCTACATACTCAGTTGAGTCCGGTTTTTCTGGTCTAGGAAGCGCGGGAAATGGGGGCAAGCGCGACGCTTCAAAGTCGTTCCCATTTCCCGCGCGTCCAAGACCAGAAAAATCCCACTCGATTGATTCTCGAGGGAAAAGAATACTCATCAATCAAATCTCTTTGGTCTTTTAATTTCTTGTCCACTAAGTGTTTGGGCTGGAACAATGAGAGCACAGAGTCTGTGTAAGCACTTTTTATCTTGGCACTTCTTGTCATTGTATTCCATGAAGGCCTTGTTTGCTGTATGAAATTATCAAGTACTTGGGGATTTGCAGCTAGAACTGGTGAAAAGTCTCGAGCTATAACTTGTATGACATCGCATCAAAACAGTCTTGTTTTCGCGCCAAGGATCATGGTCGCCAGAGGGGAAAAACTTGACAAAAACGCGAGGAAAAACACAAAAAAAAATTGTATTTTATATTGAAGGATAAACATTGTTACTTAAAATATATCGAATCTAGACAGAATGAAGCCAAACTTTCGAAGAGGAAGAAGATTTAGTCGACATTTCTATTGTTTTCAGCGATTCTGTCCCCCTCTGTAAACATACTGTGATGTCATAGTGTTACAGGGCAATTGAAATTAGATGACAGAAGATAATAAAATAATAATAATAATAATCGGTTTATTCAAAATTATCAGTTCTCAATTTTCAATGGAAGCATCCTTTATCCCTTACTTTCTAAGGACCGATTCGAAAAATGGCCGACGAGCCCGGCGCCAATTTGTTTGTAAACGAGGCTAGTCAGTATTGTTTGCGATGATTTTTCCTTGAAGTAATTAAGCTTACGCTATAATGGAGTCTGAAATCGCGCTAAATGAAAAAGATATCCTTAGTGTTTCTGTTGGTGATAGAATCCCAGCCCATCTTAGAATCTCAATACTGACTAGCCTCGTTTTCAGATAAATTCTTTCCCAGGAAATCTCGGCGGGGCGCGATGGACATTTTTCGAATCGGTGCATAACGCGAACAAATTGCTTGCTTCCACAGCGATAATCAACATTTTCTTAAGGAGATACTTAGGAATGTGCTGCGAGGTGATGGAGTCGGGTGGCTATCTTCCAAACGTTCAAAACGCCTGATGATGGAAGAAAACTACAGGCTGATGGTGGTCAACCAACTGTACATGGCTCCTGTGGCAACGGAAGATGAGACAGAGGTCATGGAGGACGTGGTAGGTTTCATTGATTGATGTACAAACGTCTTTAGATATCATTTCGTTATTTATTACATAAAATAGAAGCATTAACATGTTTAACATTAAACTCTGTGATTCAAATTATTATTGTTATTTGTTTTTTAAAAAGATCTTTAACGTGCCTGAAGAACCAGAAAATGTTTCTTTTAAGACAAAAATGAATGTTATTGAACTTAAACAAATAGTTTTGAAACCCAGTTCAGAAATATTGGGTAAAAACTTCCAAGTGTACAGTTGTACATGTACTTACATGGCTTAACATATTTGTTGGACAATTTCTGGCCAAAACTGCTTGAAGCCAGGCAGCTCTGGTCATGTCATTTTATCTGTTGTCCGCCAAAACGGACAAATGTCCAAGTCGCAGTTATTTTAAGCTGTGATTTAGAAGCTTTATAGCGATACTCAGTGTGACGTAAGCCTTTTTTATTTATTGCGCCAACCCGAGAACCCGATTGGTTGGTAAAACAAACGAACCATGAAAACTCTTTGTGATCTTGATTGGCATATTATCATCACAATGCTTTTGCCTGTAAACATTGAGTAACGCTATACACTTGATAGTATTTTGAGGTAAACCTAAAAAAAAACCCGACCTACACAAGGTCGAAAGTACAAAAAGTAATTACTAAAACCATTGTACACTCTTGTCACTTGACATGGAGTTGAGGCTATTACGGAGGCTGCCTACCATAGAAGATAACCATAAAAAAGTTTTTAAACCACAGTTTTCTTAACCCAAATTTAATGCTGAT
>JAABNW020081225.1:0-17981 GCA_015164035.2 Radianthus crispa
CATTTCTATGTTTATTTTTGTATAGAAAACATGATTTATTCGTCATATCTATCATTCTACACTCTGATAAAACATAGACTGATAGAAAACCGAAACCTAGACTCGTGCCGGCCTACGGCCTGGGCACGAGTAAAAAGATTATCATAAACGAAAAACAAGTCCAAGTATTCAAGAAAAATTGAAAGTACATGTTGCTGGATTTCAACGACAGCGATGGATAAACATGTGTGTCAATTTGAAATAAATTTGAACTTCTGAGTTTTCAAAGAGCTCAAAGAGCTTTCACACCTATACTACGGGCTCGTGCAATTTTGAACTCTTAAATTCTCGACACTCATTCAATTTCTATACAAAGTCTAAAATCACAAAGCATACCTATGAATCAGCTTTGAATGGTCTTATATGGGTGAAAGAATTGGTGAAAGACGTTTCATCACCAACCTCGTAGACAGACCCTCTCCAGCTCGCCTTTCTACGTATCTAGTTGAAGCATTAACAGTTCTGCACGCTAGTTGGATTCCCAAGCCGTTTCTCTGATCTTTTCATTATCGATGTTTTGAATTTTCACAGCTCACTCCAGCGCCTTAAGCTTACAGTAGTTCTTTCCGAGTAAACTCGAGATTCACGTACTGGGAGTCCTTCCAATGCAGTTCTTTTTAGTAGATGTTTTCTCCTCTGGAAATGATTTTAGTATTTGAATTTCCATCGCTATTGCATCTCTTCCAACATGGGTGTACAATAAGTTTTAGATCCTCGTTTTATCTTGCTCTTTCATACAACGAAGTTCTTACTTTAAAAAAAATTTAAGCCGCTGAGCCTGCATATTTAGCGAACTCCCACAAACCGGAACCCCTAAAAATGTGGAGTTCCGGTAATCGCAGGTAATCAATCCCCCAGAGTCTCACCAGTCGCCAACGTAGAAAGGCGCTGGAGAGCTCTGGGTACGAGATTGTGCGTCTAGTTTATAGGAAACTGGTGAGCCCGCGATTTTACTAGCAACCGCTGGTAACCCTGTTTCAATGACTGAGTTTCAGGCAATCTCGTTCCCAGAGCCTGCGTTTCAGCACCGAGAAACGAGAGGCTCTGGCGTTGCAACCGTTTTTTGGCGCGTTCTGATTGGTCGATTAAACAATATAAGTCTGCGATTTGCGGAGTTCGAGCGAGTTGAAAATCGTCGCGCAGCTCATGTTATGGCCCGCCATAGTAGTGCCGGACTGTAGTAAGGCTTGTTGATCAATGATCTGAGTAAACTGCGATCAGTCCCGCTTTTTCCTTTAGAATTTGTAAAGCGACGGAGGACTATTGCACAAGACTTTTTTATAATTTATCAAAGAATACTATTTTCGTAAAAAGTATTACCTTGAGCGGTTGAAAGGGTGTTACTGATAAAAACAACTGTCCCCATCGAAGTCCTCGTTAACCAAGTGAAGACAATCAATAATCACCAAACAATAATTGTGTCATATGATGGTATCAATCTCTTTGTAGTAGTGTGATTAATGAGGTCCTCTCAGGAGTCTTTCGTTTGGACTTCAAGCATTTTGTTGTGAAAGTTTTGCATTAGTTGCTATTGAAACTATTCACATGATTAACGATCGATTTCGTTTTAATGCTCTCTGCCGTCGCGTCTATAACTGCGATGCTTTTCAAGGTCAATTTACTAGTAAGACCTCATTACCTCAGGAGTTAGTGTTTACCTCTTCATTGATGCGCAAAAATTACTGAAAAACAAGCTGTGCTGGATTACAATAATGATGCTGGATATTGTGCAATATTCGTTGAAAAGGCCTTGGGTTGTTGTAAAAAAAAAGTGAATTCATCAAAGCTAGGTGTTTTGGGTAAACATCGAATGGGGCAAGTGTCCTGCATGTTGTGGTTTGCAGCTCTTGAGCACCGAGTCAAGCTAACGAACAAAACAGTTGTACATGTATGTATGCAAACACTCGACCAATGACTAGGATATCAACTACCCAGAACTACCATCAGGGACCGTTTCACGTGCAATTTTTGCGGCGATTTTGACTGCAATTTTCATGGCGATGTTGATCATAGTAAAACAAAAAGACTAAGAATTTGCCAACAAAAATTATTCAGAACACCAATATTATCTAAACTCATGTATATTTAGAAGAGTAAGATAAAATTCGTAATATTTTTGAAAATCGCCGCGAACATCGTAGTCAAAATCGCTGCAAAAATCACACACATGTAAACGGGCCACCAGACAGATCCTATCATTTTGTGTGTTCAAACAAACAACGGTTTTCATTTACTTGGTTCCTCGACCATTGATAGTTGTTTACTGCTCGATATTCAACTCATCCAACTATCCATGGCGTCTCACGGCTGCACTAAAACACCTTCGGAAATCAGCTTATGGCGGTAATTCTAAGATCAAATCGAAAATACTTAGAAATAAACGCGCACGCGTGCGTATGCATTTATACTACCACGCGGGAGAGCACGAGATAAATGTTTGGAATAAAAAAAGTTCTAAAAATGGTTTATAAGCTCACACAGCACAATAAGCAAGTTTCTTTTTCATATTTCTTTAATATAAAATACAAGTTTTAATCGTTATTTTGGATACAAATGACGAAATACAACTAAAATGCGCTATGGTGCAGACTCAAATGATGTGTTGAAAGCGATCCGGCTCCATATCAAGTGCTGTGCAGATAGTGAATGACGATCACAAGGGGCTCACCATCTGAAGTGGGTAATTATCTGAGGCAGTCATTCGACTGAGGAGAGCAGAAGTAGCGGACTAGATATAGTCTGTACGTGTACAAAAATGTACAAACGTTGAAGTGGTCATATTGAAGGGTACACGAGGCTAAGAAGAAAGTATAGTTTTTTGCGTGGTAAGCTGATGTTACACGAGATGATTTCCAGCGGCAATTTTTCGCGATACGCTGAGAAAAATTCACATTTTTAAGTTGCGATAAATTAAAATCAGCTCAAAACATGGCAAACTCTTTCCAGTGTCAAAATGCTTGCTCCTTTGTTCTGTTTGGTATTTTTACACCGCAAATCTTTGTGCAAAACAAGTCGAGAAACAAGCGATTTCGGTAGAAACTATCTCAGACTCCTGTATTTATCCGTAATTACGATCCTAGTTTAGTAAAGCTGATGTTACACGAGGCGATTTGCAACGACGATTTTTCGAGCAACGCTGTTTTGCACAAAGATTTTTCGCCCGTTGGGTCCAGCGGCTAAGGAAACGCCGGAAACCACTGCGTAAGACATCAGCTAGTTGCTTAGCATCAAGAGACAGCATTGATTGAGTTTGATATACAATACTTTTATTAGTGGCTCTGAAAAATAGAGCTCAACATATGAGGCAGTTACATTCGACACAGCAAAAGTTCCATCTCTGAACTGGGACTTAGTAAAGAAAGTAAAGCCAAAATGTTAACTTTTAAACTGATTAGAAGCAATAGATTCAAGTTGTTACTATTTATTGAGTTCTTCATAATACCATTCGAAAACCTCGTATTCACTCAACTTATCAAACTTGCCAAAATTTCTGAAGAGAGCACGTTCTCAGTAACAGCGGCCTATTTTGCGCAGTTCAGTCATTACTTCCTGAGACAAGAAGCTTTCGTTATGCCCGCATGATGACTGACCTTGGATGTACACAATAGCATCGTATAATAAGGAAACCCCTCTTTTCTGCGAATATAGGATAATACTCCTTGATCTGCAAGATAGTTAATCAAGCTCAACCCTCCTTTTTCCTCTCCAAGCAAAACGTATTTGTCATGGTTGGCTAAGGCACTACATGGAGGTCCACATTCCATACCTCCTACAAAGTGTCTCTCTACAAATGGTTACTAAATCTTTCCAGCCTGTGGTTGTCTTTTGACGTTCTCGGAGGTTATTATGTCACTTTTCCCACTAAAGGGCATTTCGGTCGAACCCAACCATGCGTTCTTAAACGGTTGAATTTGATTTTCACCAACTCGCTGTTCATCTGCAATGCAGAGAAACCATGCGGCAAAGGAAGCTGCTTAAAGTAAAGTTGTAAAAGCCTGGCTCGAGTTTTTGCATTTCAAACATTATTTACTTTAAGCAACAAGTGCTTAGTTGGACCAAGTCTGTTGTGGTCATTCGCAACTCGAGGGCAATATGTATTCGTGGCAAATGGCTCTAAAACCTTTGCTATCATATTGAGCAATCTGGACAAGGCTTGATTTTCACGAGGAGAGTAAAACCATAGTTAGTAAATAAAACTCGTCACGGAGTTCTCGGCTTTACCGCTGTAACCTCAATGCAAAGTGCATAGTTCGAAAGGAAAAATATATGGTTTTAAAATTCCTGCAAAGCTATAAAACATAGTTTGAAAGTATTATTTTTCACGACAATCAAAACCCTTTTAAGTTCTCTACTTAGGCCAAGTTCAGACGTCGTACTTTCCATGAGCCGTACTAAAAGAGGAATTATCAGCCGGGCTATACGACTAAGGCAGTCGTGCCATATAATACAAGACGTACCCAGTTGATTCAGACGGCGTACTTTCCATGAAATTCATTGCCACATAAAGTACAGCTCAAAGAAAGTACGCCGTCTGAGCTTAGCCTTAATCCATGATTTAAGTTACTTATTGAAAGCTTTTCGTAGCACTCACATAAGCGCCATGATATCAGGGATCGCTGCTCTCCAAGAAACATTACACTGAAAAGCTTTTGTCGACGAAGGTTTTAGAGCAAACTTTATTTGCCTTAGGCGAGTATGTGTGTATGTCTTCGTTATGATCTTAGTCCACTATCAGTAATAGTGATATGTGTTTGAACATCCCCTGTAATATCCGTTCCGTTGGCCTATTGTGCCATGCAGCACATGGATATGACGAGATATAAGGAAGGAACTAGGTTTCTGCTTCATTGCGGCTCAGAAGGTTCCGAAATATCTGTATAATACTCCTCCGCTTTCCTTTGGCGGTGGAGTCCTACGGCTACTTTGTCGGGGTAAATTTTTGGTCACATCACTGAATTGTGTGGCGGGCATCTTTGAGCAGACGAGTTTGATCTTCAAGTAAAAAGTTTGGACAAGAAATGCGTTTGACAAAGCGAATTTATGACACAGGTGATGATGAATGCGTAGCTGCGATGCGCTTGGGATATTTTTATAAGCTGTCGTAGAAACTATTCCTTTCCTTTTGCATTTTATTACTGGGTTTTGTGGAAAAAATTCGAAAAAGAAAATAACCCCTTTTAGGAGGTTTTGAGCAAATGCTTATAGCAAAACAGCAGATAAAATATATATAAATAAATTAATAATCTTGCACAGCAGCGGTAGCAATTGCGGCACGGAGTGAGATGGTAGCTCGTTCCCTTATTTCATTGTACGTCTTTAATCAGACAATCCAATATGCCAAGCCTTAAAAAGACGTAAGATCAATTTAATCCGTTTTATCCTCGCTAAGATCATTTGTAAATAGATTCAACCCATGTAGACGATCAGTCATTACATGGCTGCACATCCTGTAGACAACCTAGCTTGTTTTGGCGATAGGAACCTCATCTTCATATTTAAACATGTACACTTAGTCAAGCATGATGTCCTTAGTGGGTCAAAAAATTCACAAACTTTTGCGGCGGTTATTTTTGAGTTGGTTTCGCCTAGATGAATATGACTTTCTTCACTTCAGTATAGTATCGAAGTTTTCTCACGTATGAAGCCATGAAAACTATTTCTTATCGGTGTAGCTAATTCAAGGGAAGTCGTCATTGGAGAGATGAGCGACGCAGATTTTCTCATCCAGAAAGAAATGAAGTGTTAATTGAGTTACTGAAGGATCTATACGAGAGTCATTTCATAAAAAATTTGAAAAATTGATCTAAGCAAAGATCAATGACGTAGGAAACTACGACTTGATATGTTAATAGCGATTAGTGAAGATGGATGTATCGGTGCTTGAAGATTAACGAGTGTACGGCTATTTTTGGTAAGAATTGATAAGAAATCGAGACAGGAATAGCGAACAATAGTACATCTGCTTTTGGAAGTATGACCACCATGTTGTAGTATTAAAGCAGGTGAGTTCTAGCGTACAGAGGAAACGAGGAGTTTGATGGTACTGTGATTTTAGGTTGCATAACAGCAGGAGGTATTGTGAACGCCAACTTATTCAAAAACAAGCATCATTATGTCCGAATAAAGGAACAAAAGCGGCTTTGAATGGAGACAAAAGAGTATATAGGCCATTGCTTGCTAAGGACCTGCACACATCGTTGGCGCCAAGACAACACTCCATCTATATCTATTCTATTTGAGTGGACAATTGAGATCCCGGGACCCAATCGTAAAATATGGGCGGAGTTTGACATTCAATTAACACATATAAGACTCAACGTTGAACAACTCCGTTCATAAGGCTAGGACTACCTTTTTCCGACAGTCGAATTCTTTTGAGAGTCGCTCTTTCGGATTCTCAAGCCAGAACATCTCACTGAAGGGAAAACCATTTATCTAGGTTGGAGAAAATTTCGAAGTCAAGGATGAAGGAGGTGGTTTACACTTTTTTCGTCTTCTTGTGGATGACAGGTGGAGATGGCGTTTCCCATGCTGTTGGTAAGCACAAATGCCAATGTGTTTTCCCCACCAAAAATAATTGTCGTAACATTGCTCCGCTGTTCAAATACACGCGTTTGTATACATACTTTGGCATACCGTGTTTTTGATTGGTACTCTCTCTTTTAAAACTGGAGTTAGGGGAGGATAAATCTTAAACACAAGGAATCACGTACCAAGTCAATAATAAGCGCAGATTTTACGATTTGAGTTAGAAGAAAATCCATTCTCTTTGCAACGCTAATTTTCATTTATACCATAGCTGGAAACTAGAATAAAGTGTTTTTTCTTTTAATTCAGATCAAAGTTAAGCTGGTTTTTTCAGTTTTTCGTTTTCTTGTTACGTCGTGTTGAAGACTTATCTCAGTATTTCAAGAATATTTATTTCCAATGGATTTAGTCTTTGTTATCGCAGAGTTACAAGTATTCCAAGTTCCTAAACACTGAATCAATTCGATATGCAGAGATGATTTACAACCCAACACTTGGCTGTGAGGTGATAGTGACGATTACCATTTCATAACGGCCCTTGAAAACGACCGAGTCCAAAGTGATAACAAGACAAAGCGGGACAAAGTGCTTTCTAGTTCCTTACCTCGTTCTCTTTTCCTAAAAATCTTCGCATTTGAAGATCGAATAACTTGATATAATAACTATTCCCTCAACTACAGAAGAAAAAAAATCCAGTCCAATATCTCCATTGCCTGGAGATTCGTTCTGATTGAAATCTTTTTGACACCGAATCACAATAAAGTATAAACCGACGCCGTTTATGGATGTAACAATTCTGGAGAACTCAATATCGAAGCCACATCAAAAACACCCGAAATGTTTAGAGAGTTAATGGTTAAATTTCTTAAATCAACGCGCTGTGACTAAAAGAGTGAATCGATAGCCGAGATAGTCATTGGATATATTATCTACCAACATCAAGTTTGGCAAAGTATGCCTCGCCATCCTTCGAGGCTTTCGTTATTTTTCATCTTTTTTGTCAATTTTTATTACATTTTCTTCTTAAAAATGGCTTAATTTTCACTAGTTTTATCAATATCAGTTTATTCAATTTTAACAAAGTGGAAAAAATTGTTTTGGATATGAGACCGATGTGATATAGACTTCTTTGGCTTCATATGCAAATTGTCCATTTCCGACCACTTGTAATTCCCTTGAGAATTGCTCTTTTGTTAAGATATTTACACGTGAAATAATTAAATCCCAATAATGGCTTCGGATTTTTTTTTCGTTTTTTTCCTTTTTTCGTTTTGTTCTTTGTTCTTTTTCTTTTTTTTACTTTTTTCTTTTGTTGTGTTTTGTTTTTGCCAAGTGCTTGGATGAACTAAATCGTTTGAACTCAAAATCACACTCAAGCCCGTATATTCTCAGAGTTAATTGCTCTGATATTCTGAATCATTCGATTTATCATATAACGCAAAGCCAGTTAAATGCTATGAGTGAAATGAAAAAAAAAACCATTTGAGTGCTTTGGAATGTACTCAGTGTGCGGAACCCAGTTATCCTAGGGCGGCCATTTGATTGTTCGGGGAGTCCGATGTTTGCAAATCAATTTCAGTTAGTGTCGTTACTTCGGTAAAAAGAGAATGAATGTGGATGCATGCACAGAACCCAGTAAAGTGCATCCAAGGAAAGCCATTTGAGTGTTGGGGGATCCGATATTTGCAAATCAATTTCAGTTAGTGTCTTCGGTAACAAGAGAATGAAGTGTTGTGAACTGCATGCACAGAACCCAGTTAAGTGTATCAGGAAAGCCATTTGAGTGTTGGGACTTATGTTTTCAAAGCCTCTTGAGTGTTATTGCGTTCATCCAAGAAAGCCATCAAAGTGTACGTGCTGTCGGTCAGTCAGTATACCTCGAATTATTCAAAACTGGAAACCTTCTTCTTCAAGCGTTAAGTACGTGACACCCAAAGCAAATTATTTCAAAAGTGCGCGATATCTGAACTTCGAGATGACTAACAACTATCACGCCAGCGCAAGGTCCGTGAGTTTCAACAAGACCGTTAATCCATCCATCATGGTACGGAACAAGAGGTTTAATCCTCAGGAAGTGTTCGACAATGGAGTTCGTACCATATCATGACGATACTTTTGTCCACCATAACAAATGAAGGCTCTAACTATACTAAAAATAACTTTGTTCGAAGAAATTTTTTGGTTATTGTTAGAGCCCTGCACGAAATTGGGATAATGAAAACGAAAGGAATATCACGCATGGTGAACTGAGGGATGTTGGCTCACGGAACAACTGTGACACAGGTCGATTGATGAATTCTAAACGTGACAGAACGGTGATACAGAACACCTTCATATCACTGATAGAATACCTAATGTTTTACAACATTCTAATTCGTAGCTAGCATTGTATTTTAAATTATGATAGCTTGTAAAGAACATTTTTTTTATTTTAAAAAATGGCATAGCGCTCTACTATGTTGTTAGTTATCTTGTTGTGGGAAAATGCGCACTGTTTTTTACATTGGTTTTCATGGTGAATGAACAGTTTTGTGACTGAAAACTTTGCCATGTCAGTACGAGAAGCGAAACTCGAAAGGCAAGACGAATAGCCAGTGCAATTAAGAACAAAAACCTGTGTTGGTTTAAAGAGCTGCACAATTCGTTGAGGAATATTTTCTTTACTGTAATATTGATGTGGTGGTTTAAAGCAAGGATAATACCATCTGAAAATTATTATCATGTTAAACAAAGACAATATCTTATGAGCTTCTGGAAGGTTCTTTCAGGAAGCTTAGGTTATTGTTCAAAGTACTTTCTCGAGTCCTCGTCAACGGGAAATCAATGACTTCCCCAATTATGACTTCGGAGATTCTAGTCACGTTCCGTAAACAGAACTAGAATGACTTCCAAATTACAAGGGTTTATTCATGGAACTAAAGTGAGAGAAGTGATGGCGTGCAAAGAAGAAAATCCTGTACAATAATTCGAAGTTTCTTTTGTCTTGCCTGCAGAGAGAACTGAGTTCATCGTATCAACCAGAGAAGACGAAGCGGTCAAGATTGACTTCAGCAAATACAACAGCGACTTCAAGATCGCTCCAAAGGTCTTAATCTCCCAGAGGCCTAAGCACGGCGTCTTCCCCTGCTCACAGACTCAAGGCTCCATAGACCTCCAAAATGGCTTCTGTGATGTCGTCACCACCTACTTACCAAATCCCGACTTCTCTGGCGAGGACACATTTGCATATTCGTACCTTCACGAGAACATGACGGCAGCAGATGACAATTACTTCGTGCGAGTCATCGTCAAGCCAAAGCTGAACACCATCGAAGCAGTGTCCGACCACGTTACCATGACAACGGACGATGATCACGTGCGTATTCCAGTGTTGCAAAACGACCTGTTCAAAGACAAGGTTGATGTTTGTATTCAGAAGAATATGGCTGCTGTTGGCGAAGAAGCCGAGGTTCGTTTTGAAGATGTTGCGCCCAGTTTGGGTATGACTTCTGTACAAGCTTTGCCACCCAAAGCTCCTGACTGCTTGTTTGACCAATACGACCCAAAACTGAAGGTAATACGACTAGCTGGTTCAGTTAGACTATACATTTATCAACCTGTATGTTAATCGAGGATGATGGTGATGGTAGAGTGAAGACATTTTACCCGTGACATAGAGATTTAGACTAATATACATTAGTAGACACTAATTCCATTGTTTTCTTTTTTGTCTTTTTGACTATTAGACCTTAATTTTGCTTTCACGGGTGAAATATCTTCTCTCTAATGGTGATGATGATGTTCATCACGATTGTGATTAGAGCGAATTTCGTATGAGTGGGAAACGGACCGTACCGTACAGTGACCGTATTGTGACCGTAATAACTACGGACCGTAATCTAATGACCGTAACAGTGATCTAACAAAACATGCATGCACCGTAAAGTTGCTTTTCCGTAACGTATCCGTGTCCGTACCGTAACTCTTACGGTCCGTTTCCCACTCATACGAAATTCGCTCTATGATGACTAACAATGATGACAATGATGATCATTACTGACTGGTGGAGATGATGGTGGTGATGATTGATGACGACAATGATGATCATGTCTGACTGGTGAAGATGGCGATGATGATCACGACTTGACGATGAAAAGGATGATGGTTCTCTGCGGCACCCCAGTACAAATAGGCCGCATTTCTTTATGCTGTATATGACTTAGTAGTCAACTCAATTGTTTTCTCTCTAGCTGTGGATCAAAGGTTCATTCTGTCTGCCTGACCTCAGCAGTGGTACGGCAGCACTAGCAGACTACGATGGTGATGGACTCATGGATATCTACTATGCAAGAACCGACGGGCCTGACGAACTGTGGCGTAATATGGGGAACGGCACTTACAAGCTGGTCACCTCGGAAGCAGGCCTTGATGGCACCATCCACCATAGGTAATACTAATCCATGTGGCACGAAAATCTGAATTTTATTGTCGAGTGGTGAAAACAATATTTTACGAGCGAGTTAAATATTGCTTTTAACATGAGAAAATAAAATTCATATCTTCAAGCCAACGTGTTATTCGTTTTATCATTTGGACAAACTGAGGCAAAGTAAAATGAAACATTTGCGACAAGCAACAACAAACTGGCGGGAAAATGTTTCAGGACGCGCGCGTACATCCGGGACATTTGGTACATAACTTTTTCACATCTTCACTAGTGAAAATATGGAAAATACGAGTGTTTTAGTTTCCGGTCGAACACTATTATTCATATAATAAAAAAGGATATCGAGTCATAGTGATTCCTGCGTCGCTGAGGCAAACCTAGGAAGCTGTTGCATACAACAGTAGCGAGAGTACCTTGCAGAATCGGGTGAGAAGGAATGGAAAGTAAGAATCGCCTCATTCACAGCCACGGCCCCAAGGAAACACTTTACAACCCACTCTGTCTCCCTCGCAGCCGCTCTCAGTGTCATCATGCAAACCAGAACTCATCGTAATATATCTTCGATTTAACAGATCAACTGCGTTAGCATGGGCCGACATTGACAACGATGGAGACCCAGATCTCTTCATCGGCACAATGGCCGAAAAACGCTTCTACCTCTACATCAATGACGGCATGGGTTCCTTCACAGAAGAGGCTATCAAGAGAGGAGTTGCTCTACGACCCGTCATCCCCCCTTATCAAACCAGCACTATGACCATAGCTGTAGCAGACTACGACAAAGATGGATGGTTAGACTTCTACACCACGGAGTGGCTCCCTCATCTGGATCAGAGCTTTGACTATAATAATGCTTCCCATTCCAACTGTAAACTGCTGCGAAATCGTGGTGGACAAGGTAAAGAACCACGGGTTTTTAAGTATGTTTGTTTCAGGATCAAAACCCTAAGAAAAACGTTGGCTAGTGGATGTATCTATCACTTTCAACTCAATTGCAAGGTAGACGCAATTATTGATGATGAAATAATGATGGATACTATAAACCACAGTCCTTTTCGGTCGTGCAATCTCCATTCGACAATCACCATTCTCCATTTTCTCCTGAAAACGTTTTTTGAAATAGGTGTATATCTTTACAACTAACTGCAAAAGCTTGTATGCAAGTATCCTGTATCCTGTAATCAATTGTTTCCCAAGCCTGAAATCTATTACATTTAATTTGTAGTATACATAATATGTCAGTACAATATGAACTTGTAAACCAAGTTTAATATGGCTGTGATATTCAACTGGCTGAGAATCACGAGATCCACGGGATCAATACTCAAGGGTTTATGAGTGATCTGATTGGTTAGTATTCTTTGCCACACGCAGGAAGGCCCGGCTATTTCGAGGATGTGACTGAAAAAGCTGGTCTTGACAGGACAACTGAACCAACAGTGGATGCAGATAGGATGGAGGGCGGGGTAGATGTGAGGTACTATGGTGTGTTCAACACGGGGCTCATCAAGGACATCTTGCCAGGCCCTTACAAACTAACAGCCATGTTCACCGATCTGGATAATGATGGTACGTATAGGGAATGAATATCAATAAACTGGATTGAAATAAATTGAGAATTGACAGTGAATTCTACAGAGAGAATCCATTTTTCCATTGGACTCCATTTAGAACGTAGGTCCGAAGACGTGCCATAAAAACGACTTATTATAACAAATGACAAGAACCTATCCCATTTGCCAATATCTGAAAATTTGAGAGCGATTGCTTTTATAGTTTAGGATATATGAACAATATTTAAGAAAAATGTACAATAATTAATGTATGCGTGGTTCCGTCTGGTTGGCAACACGTGTCAACCAGCCATACATTTTCTTATAAAATTTCAATATTTCGAAATCTAATTTCTCAAAGACTCAAACGAAGCAATCAGCCTCAAACTTTCAGATATTGGTAAATGCGATGGGTTCTTGTTATTTGTTAAGTCATTTTTATCATAGCTTGAAAATTAGTTACTCGATGTAAATACTCCAGTTTCGAGTTCTCTTTTGCTCTGTGTTGAGCCTCAATAGCATGTAATATATTCTATAGAACCAGTAGTAACCTGTGGTAACGGCGCATGACGGCATGAGGAATGTATAGAAATAAACAATACAGACGCTTTAAAATTTCACAGGTTTGGCTCTCACTGCTGAATATCTTACACACAATCGAGGCTAACACAGAGCAAAAGAGAACTCGAAACGGGAGTATTGAAATCGATTTTTACGCAGAGAGGAAAAACTTTGAAGCTCATGCTATATCTCGTACAAAACAGAGCCTGATAAAACATGAATAAAACACAAGCCGCTTTCCTTTGCTGCTTGGTCTGCAGGTCACCTCGATCTTGCTGTCAACGGAGACTTCAGAACAAGCGCCATCTACTGGAATAACGGAGACGGGACATTCACCGAACGAACCAAAGAATCTGGAGTCGGTACAGACGAGAATGGCATGGGTTCCACTGTGTCCGACTATGACTTCGATGGGCTTCAAGACTGGTTCTTGACGAGCATCCACATCACGGAGGAACAAATGAAACCCTTCTATGACGTCTACATGAGCGGAGGCTTCATCTTTGGCTATACTGGTAACAGGCTGTACAAGAATCAAGGTGGACGAAAATTTACTGATGAGACAGACGCCGCTGGAGTGAGAATTGGCCAGTGGGGGTGGGGTGCTGCCTTTTTCGACATGGACAACGATGGGGATCTCGATCTTGTCCACACAAACGGCTTCAGTGATCCTGACAATACCGATGCAGACTTTCTTCACGGAACTCGATCAAGACTTTATAGGAACAAGTTCTTTGAGGACAATACTGGAACTGTGAGGTTTGAAGAAGTTGGTGAGGTGCAAGGGGTAACAGATAAGAAAGACGGTCGGGGGCTTTTCGTGTTTGACTATGAAGAAGACGGCGATTTGGATGTTTATATCGTAAACAACGCCGATAAACCCATCCTCTATCGGAACATCGGCGGGAATAAGAATGATTTCATTCGAATTAATGTGGTAGAAGCTGAGAGCGGCAGGGATAGTATCGGAGCGAGAGTTTACCTATACTCGCCGCGCCTTAAGAAGGAAGTCATGAAGGAAATCCGCAGCGTGAGTGCATTTTCGTCGTACGGAGAAACAACTGCTCACTTTGGACTCGGTTGTGAAACATCAACATCCTTTACAGTACGCGTCCACTGGCCCGTCACCAACAACACCAGGATCATAAAGAAAGTCTCTCGACGATCTACGCTGACAGTTCGCGACATCAAAGGACAAAGGAATGCTGTTGAAGTGATGTCATCTCCAGACGAATCCATCGCAGCATGCACGAGAACACTTGTTAAGGAAGTGACACGTCGACCATCACACGGCCACGTGACCTTTGGGCCCAAGCACGTGACCTACTACCCTAACGCTGGTTTCCAAGGAGAAGACTCGTTTGACTATTCCATAGGAAATGGCGTTAGTTTGTCAATCGCAAGGGTCAAAGTCAAGGTACATGCTATTATCAAATGTTTCTACCTACAAAACAATGTCCTCGCTTTTCCGTGAGCCGAACTGGCTGTCCATGACTTAGATAACTTTCACCTAAGGTGAAGGTTTCAATAAACTGGAAGAAATGAGGAGGCACCAATAGCGTCAAAACAAAGATTTCCTGGTGCCGGTTGTACGAAAGTTGGATAAAGTTATAAATGTGAAGTATTTGTATAAATTTTATCCGCTAGATAGCTATATCCAGCCTTCGTACAACCTGCTCTTGGGGGCAATTTGAAATGTGTACTTTTTTGTAATCAAATGATAGTTATTGCGGACAGGGGCGTGCGCAGGGGTTTTCATGGGAGGGGTTCCAGCTTATATTATTTTGATTCAATTGGGAAATGACAATGAAGGCGCATGCTTGTTTATCGGCTTGCGGTTCCAAAACTTTGTGAAGAAGCCGTTTGACTGCACAATTGCACAAGTTGCTAATATGAAATTTTTATTTTAAGCAAACGACAAGATTTCTTGTTGAGTGCCACCTCATTGCTCCAGTCATTGCAAACATCTCTGCAATGCTTGGCGTATTCTCCTTTATGTAAGAACTACCAAAAACCTTGGCTTCTATTTGGTTTCTGTTGAAGAAAGAGTACTATTAACTCCCTCTATTCTTGTTCTGATTAAAGGTTAGCAAGCCAGACAAGACAACAGGACTTGACGACGACAAATACGCCTTACTAAAGTATTCCCCAATAGACGGCATTGGAAACAACCTTCGCAACCCCAACCTGGGCAAACCAATGATGCCCCTACTCAGACTAATACCGCCTGCATACTCTGATGGTTACGATGAACCAGCCGGTCAACACCGCCCAGCACCCAGGGAGATATCCAACGCGCTGTTTGATCAGAGGATTGATGTATGGAGTAAAGAGGGACTTAATGACTTCCATATGAATTTTGGTCAACTGGTTGCTCATGACACCGACTTTGCGACACCTTATGCTAACTTTGTGACGGAAGAAAACTTGGGTATCACCATCCCGAAGGGTGATCCTTGGTTTGATCCTTATAGTTCTGGCAATGAGATCATGCGGTTTAGACGATCTGCTAAGTTGCAGACTACTGGGAAAATGCATGGAACCCCAAGAGAACAGGTGAGATCTGGAAATTCAGGGTTTACGATTATAACAAGGACAGAAATCCTTTCTTGCAAATGAATAACTGAATTGCGAAGGACGAAGTTCAAGACGATGATGATGGTCAGATGGCGGTGATGATGATGATGATGCCCATGATGATGGTGATGTTGGTGGTGATGATGGTGAATGATGGTGATGATAACGATGATGACCATGATGATGATGATGATAATGAGTCGAAGGCGGCGATACAAAGGTAGTTCAGGTATCCTCTCCAAAATGTTTCCAGTTTGGGCAAAACAAGGTTCCCCGTGATGCACATCTCGGTAGTTTGTACCATCAGGTGAAAGTCGGGCTCAGGCAGTTTCCATATGGCTCGTGTTTGACTACACAGCTCAAATCGAACTAAACCATTTGCATCATCTCATCGCTAATCATTCGTCTCTTGTGACTTTTGCCATGTGTAGCACAACGTTTTCATCTTCTTCTTGTTTCTTTGCAGGTAAACAAGATCACAGCCTTTCTTGACCTATCCCTAGTATACGGCTCCCAACGAGATCGTACCCTCATCCTGCGAACAATGAAAGATGGCAAGATGCTCCACCAACATGACAGCGAAATCATCCCACCAAACACCAAACAAGTTCCGAACCTCAACCTCCTGCACGGCCCTCGCGAGAAGATGTTAGTATCAGGCGACAATAGAGTGAACGTCCAGCCTGGTCTTATAGCTCTTCACTCGGTCTTCTCCCGGGAACATAACTTAATATGTGATGAGTTGATTGACAGGTATGGGGGCGGAGCAATGAATGATGAAACCCTCTTTGAGCATGCGCGGGCTCTTACCCGTGCGAAGTGGCAGAAAATCATCTGGGATGAATACCTCCCAACGGTGATAGGCGTCAAAGAATACAGCAGACTCGGGTCATATCAAGGCTACAATGGTTCCATTGAGTTTGGAGTCTTCAACGAGTTCTCCACAGCCGCGTTTCGCTTTGGTCACAGTCAAATTGGCAACACAATGCTGAGACTTGATGACAAATGGGAAATGTCCAGATCTGGTCATCTTCCTCTGCGAGATGCCTACTTCAACCCTGGTCGTGTTGTCCAGGAAGGTGGTATTGAACCGTTGATTCGTGGCATGTTGAAGCAAATGGCACAGAATGTTGACACTCAATTTAGCGACTCTGTGAGGAATTTCTTGTTTGGCACGAATACTAAAGGACTTGATTTGGCATCGATTGGGATCCAGCGTGGAAGGGACCACGGATTACCGGATTACAACACCGTTAGAAAAGCACTCGGGCTCTCGAGAGTCACCTCGTTTGATCAACTCACATCTGACAAAGAGCTCCAGAAGAATTTCCAAATCTACAAAACCACAGATGATATTGACTTGTGGGTGGGTGGACTTGCAGAAGACCATGTTGAGGGGGGATGTGTGGGGGAAACATTTGCACGGATCATAGCCGAGCAGTTCCGAATCCTCAGAGACGGCGACAGGTTCTGGTATGAAAACCCTGACACCATGCTTTATAACATCAAAGATCGCGCCAGCTTACCAACCAAGGGGTGGACCATGAACGATGTGCTCTTCAGGACAACGGGGATCAAATGGAAGGATTCCTCTTTCCATGTCACAAGTGGAATCCGAAAGGACGCTCCGAAATAGGCGGAACACTAACAAACCCTTTTAATGTAAATATATAAATAGCCAACCGTGATGGACTGCGACCGTAGCTCGATTCATTCATACGGAAAATCAGGGACTTTAAGGTAATTCAGAATACCTTTTCCATTCTATTTCCATCCGTTGTTTTTAAGACTATGCTTACAATATTTTGATTCAGAGAGAACGTTTAGATAACCAAGAATCAGTTAATCTCATAGTGCAGTTTCAAAACCAAAACAGCAGTGCGTAAAGGATGACTGTTGATAGCTCTTTTAACAGAACGACGCGTTAGGCCTGTCAAATATTTAGTGGATTAAAAGAGACATTAGTAGACCATATTTCAGTTGTTTTCTGAATTGTCTGTTTTACCATAATGCACCAACATTACGGGTTATTTCAAAACTCTTGAGGTAATTCAACTAACTAGTTGGTATAAGCCCCTTTGCGCGTTATATATATATTAGCTCTCGCAGCTAATTGGGGACACTTTTCACTCTCACACACTACCACTCCTGACGTTATATATCCTATGCACACATCTCTCAACTCGCAGTGTTGATTTTTACGGAGGGAGGAAAACCAGTGAACCCGGAGAAAAACCCTCGTGGCAAGGGAGAGAACAACACATCAAACAAACTCAACTCACATATGATCCTGCCCA
>JAABNW020081336.1:3294-17903 GCA_015164035.2 Radianthus crispa
GCAAAGGCAAAGGCAAAGGCAAAGGCAAAGGCAAAGGCAAAGGCAAAGGCAAAGGCAAAGGCAAAGGCAAAGGCAAAACAATCGAGTGGGGTTTTATACTGTATCCTGTGTTTGGTTGTCTGTTTCGGAAACTAGAAACAAAATGGCGGACGTCCCCCCCTCCCTCCCCCACCCCACCCCACAACAATGTTCAGGTTCTGTCGTCACAGAAATATATTAGTAACTTACAAGATCTCAAGGCTCCTTTGGTGCCGGAACAGCCCAGCAGGAATTGACTTCAGCCGGTTATCTTGAAGATATCTAGAAACATACGAACATTTCTTGATTCAAAATAACAAACATGGAAAATTGTGGATGATGATTGGCTGAGAGCAGGGCAGCGTTTTGGAATTAAAAGTCTTGGAAGAAAACTTATCATTCAAAATTATTTAAAAATTCATTCGAAATAAATATGATTTCCTGTAAATCAGTTTATTTCTAGCACTCAAAAAAGAAAGAAAGAAAGAAGAAAAGAAAAAACCCGTAATACTTACAGGTATGTCAAATTGGTTGAATTGTGAAATGTTGACTCGTGCAATCTCTCTATTTGGTTACTACGAAGGCTCCTAAGACAACAAACATACGGTGATATTCTTGTAGTTCTGTCTGTTCGCAATAATGCACAAGTTAGGGAAGAGGTCAAAACAATTGCCCGCAGGATGGACCCGATTTAATGGGGTGGGGTGGGGTGGTATCACCCGGTAGCCATCACATCGAGACGCGAAATGTTATATCTTATTAAATCGCAGAAGTAGATGTAATGTCCATCTCCATGTGTGCTAAACATTACATTTATGCATAGAAATGGTCAGTATAGGGTTCCAGTACTGAGCGTATCGATGGGCTTCTGAGAGGAGGGGTGGTAAAATTGATAAAATCGGGTCCCTTCTGTGGACAATTGTTTTGACCTCTTCCCTTATTGGCATATTATTGGCATACTTTAATTATGAAAAACTTACAGAGCACGAAGGACAGGAAAACCAGAAAATGTATCCAGAGGCACTTTGGAAATAAAATTGTCTCCAAGATCCCTGTATGGAAAGAGTATCAGTATTGCAAGTGTGAGGTAAAGAGCCATAGTTAACACCATGAAGCAATGGGGTAGTAGCACAACACTTCTTAACATACCGAAAATTGAAGTAATTTTGAATACCTTTTACAATCAATTTCCATTCGATTTAGAGAGACATTTTGAACTTCTAGTGTAGTTTCAAGACAAAACAAAAGCGGATAAAGGATGACGGTTGACGATGGGCCTCTTCGTTTTGTACTTACATTGCTTCAAGTTGCTCCAGACCAATAAACAGGCTTTTCGAAACTTCTCTGATGAAATTCTTATTAAGTCGTCTGAAATTAACATATTAATAGATGTCTGAGATCGAGGCGCGTAGATGAACAAGGGCTTTGTTGACAGCTTTATAAATAAACTTACAAAGTCTTTAACGACGGTAAGTTTTCAAAAGCTTGGTCATCAATTACCATTATACGATTCACGCTCAAGTCACTGAAAAGACATAAAAGAACCATGTTCAGACAAAGAAATAATTGATATAGCTTATCCTGGACTTAAAGGGGGTTTGTTTATTTTAATTATACGAGGGCGCGCTTTGTCCGTGTATTACGACCTCTTTTCGAGTGCAATTATCAGGCGATAATATACGGTTTGGAAACAGCGCGCACTCGAAAGGTCTGTCCTAGTTTCAAATGTTTACCGCAAGATTTTTGTGTGTGTATTTTTCTGATAGTTTTGTCTCGTATAATAAACAATTTATTCCACTGCTAGTTTGTGTGTTACCGCCGGAAAATTTTACTCTTTAGCTGTAAAAAATACGGTCGCTTCACTTGTAAAATTATCCGGTGGTATCACACGTTGGTAGCAGTGTAATAACCTCAAGATTAAAGAACATTTGCCCGAGTTTTCATTTCGGTAACATTACAATTACAGTTTTTATCATATAATACAAGACATTATGATAGGAAATGAAACAAAACGACACGACAAGATGCGATACACAACGACACCACAAGATACGATACACAACGACACAACAAGATACGATACACAACGACACAACAAGATACGATACACAACGACACCACAAGATACGATACACGACACCACAACGATACGATGCACAACGACACCATAAGATGCGATACACAACGACACCACAAGATACGATACACAACGACAACACAAGATACGATACACGATACCACAAGATACGATACACAACGACACCACAAGATACGATACACGATACCACAAGATACGATACACCACGACACCATAAGATACGATACACAACGATACCACAAGGTACGATACACGACACCACAAGATACGATTCACAACGACACCACAAGGTACGATACACCACGACACCATAAGATACGATACACAACGATACCACAAGATACGATACACGACACCACAAGATACGATTCACAACGACACCACAAGGTACGATACACGATACCACAAGATACGATACACAACGACACCACAAGGTACGATACACAACGACACCACAAGATACGATACACAACGACACCACAAGATACGATACACAACGACACCACAAGATACGATACACAACGACACCACAAGATACGAGACACAACGACATCACAAGAAACAATACAAAACGACACCCCAAGATACGATACACGACACCACAAGATACGATACACGACACCACAAGATACGATACACAACGACACCACAAGATACGATACACAACGACACCACAAGATACGATACATTATAATAACTTTATCAGAAGATCTCGAAGTAGAGAGAACAGATATTATTCACACAAGCACAAGTAAAGCAAATAGAGCGAGAATGACAAACCTCTCTGTACGTTGTGGAGTGTGACCCTGCCCTGATAAAACATGATTAAATCACCATACTTTTGGTTCGTTCTACTTACATCAAGGACAATGAACTTCGTTTGTAGAATACATTGCTTTCCACCTGGCGAATGCGACTTCCTGAAAACAAGCTATCGAAACAAAACAGACGAAAGGTAAAATCTTTAAAATGAAATGCAATATGTGTGTGTGTGTGTCTGGGGGGGGGGAGTTGGGGATCGACAAGGTTACGTGTTCCCAGCTCTACCCTCCGTACCACCTGGTTACCCCAGTGATGCTCTTTTAGATACCAGCCCAAATGGTATATTCAAAAGAAACGAACGATACGTACGTGGCTTTAGTGTTCTTGGGGAGTCGGTCTGGTATTGACTCCAGTTGGTGCGAAGTGATGATGATTCCACCTCCACCTGTCTCCCTTCGACAGGTACATAAGAAAGGACAGTCTGTTCAACGATAAAGGACATGGCCCAGGAAATTACAAAGAAATGTGTTTGATCATGGTTACTAGAGGGAGATGGTTATGAAACTATTGTTATAGGACTTTGTTAATTTTTTCTTCCTTTCTCGTTTCTTTTTTTTCTTTTCTTTTCTTTTCTTTTTTTTTCTTTCTTTTTTTATTTTTTGTTGTTGTCAAGTTTCAAAGTGTACAATACTTGATTTCACCACTAGCTATTTTAGCTTTGTTGGCTATGGCAAAGTGAACAAACCAAAATATATCTTTGTTTGGTCCGAAATACTTAAAGATTTATAATTACGTTTTGGAATATTCCTTACAATAATCCCGTGGCCAACAAAGTTTATGTTTACTCGTTTTGCAGTTCCGGATAAGCAGAAGTCAAAAACGGTGCTCTGTCATGACCCGTTCAATCAGTAGCAAACCAGGGACGTAGCGAGCATGTCGATTCTGGGGGGACAGGTGCCCTCCAAGCAGATTTGGGGGGAGGGGGGGTGGCAGGTGCCCTCCCCCATCCCTACGGTACGCCCCTGTAGCAAAACAAAGACCTGTGTCGTAAGGTTTCACAACCATCTCCCTCTAATAACTGTGCTTTGCACAAATCTCTCAAGTAGTCAGAGACGAGCTTCTGGATATAGTAGCCGAGTGAGCACACTTTGCGCAGGAATAAAAGATAATGGACAATGGTTGGAACTGAGTTGGGCTCGACCAAGGGATCTTTCCCGAATTCGCTTGGGTGATTACGAACTATGGTTTTAAGTTGAGGCGGACCTTGATAAACAAAAGAATCAAGGCCCGTCTCGATTTTAATCCATTGTTTCGTGATCACTCGAGCGAATTCAGGAAGGGTTTATGGCCAACCACTTGGATAAATTAAACAAACCCTGAAGTAAAACCTAGGAAAAGAACGCTGTTTTCTAGGTCCACTACTGATGTGGTTGCATATTTCTTTATCCCAGTGGCTTTGATAACAGTAAGATTATGAAAGTAAGTATTACAAGTATAACATCAAATAATTTTGCTTCATACCCACCGTGAACACACCTTTCATCGTCTGCGCCTGGAAAAACAAAAACATTTGAATAGCCCTTTCTCAATATGAATAAAAATCAACATGTGAGTTGAGAGTTGTGTGTATAGAATATATAATGTAGTGGTAGTGTGTGTGAGTGAAAAGTGTCCCCAATTAGCTGCGAGAGCGCTAGAACGACTGGACACTTTAATAAAAGATATTTATTTATTTATTTTACTTTATTTCCCAAGATGCGGCCTGATGCAGAGTATTCCCGGATGCACTTTCCAGCAGCCCTTTCCTTATTGGACGAAAAAAGATCAAAGATTCCAGTGTGCTAATTCTGCCAAATAGGTTATTGACTAATCACCGCTCATTTGTTTTATCATCTAATGAAATTCATGTCACCAAGTGTGATGTATCCAAACCGAGGCTTTGGTAAGTACATCCGGGAATGCTTGTGCATCCGGCCGTATCCTGGGAAAGGGCTGTTTCGCTATTCATTTCTTTTGTGCTCATTTTAGGGCCTTTCAGAATTCCGCACCCGAACCGTTTAGGGTCCACTAGCGTTAATCTTCATTTTCACAGTGCCTCTCTCCACCCAGATGTCATACTAATGGTACCAAAGAATTGATGGTGAAATTTCACCTGGTTGTGTGAACCTGCGATTGTCTAAGCAACTGCGCCGTAATTGTTAGCCACCATTCATCCCTCTAGTCGTGTCATGGACAACGGGGCTGAAAAACGTATGCGCATGGACCAAATTCTTTGAGAAAACAAACATGGCTGCTCGAAAATATCTCACGAAACACGAAAATTGTTCGAAGTTTGCAGGGAAAAGCGTTTTGCTACAAGCTTAAGAAAAATGCTACATGTTAAAAAGAAGCCTTAAGCATTGATTAACGGATTAACAAACCTGTTTTTTTTAACTTTCCAAAAATGAGCTTAACGTTTGGACTTATGTGGAATATTTCGAGATTTTTCCAAAACCACAAAACCATAGGCATTTTTATAGGGAAAAGGTGAGCCCGCGATTTTACTCCAAACCGCTGGCTCATTTTTCAGCCCTGTTGTCATGGACGACACTTGTGGTTACTGCGATTATGACTGACGATTTGTTCTGACATGCATTAATAGAGGGACCAACGATGTTACACATCAATTCCGTGTCACACTTTGACGACACAGCATGTTTACAGAAGGGGACAGAATCGCTGAAAACAATAGAAATGTCGACTAAATCTTCTTTCTCTTCAAACGTTTGAATTCACATCGTCTAGATTCGATATATCTTATGTCTCAATGTTTATCCTTCGATATTAATGGCATTTTGTTGTCACTTCTCCCCTCTGTTTATTAAATGCAATTTTATGGCGCTTTTCTTTGTGTTGTCGTTGGTAGATTGTTTTGATGCGACGTCATAGTGTCATAGGGAAACTGGGAGGTGATTGGAGAATAAATGAGTTGTAGAGATGATTAGGATACTAGGACATGAGGTGTGACATGGAAATCAGAACAAAACCAGATCAATGAATTTCTATCCAGCCTCCCCATTACTAATCATTGATCACTTGTCAATGGCCAATTTGGATATCTGGAGTCCGTCCAATCTCGTTCCCAGAGCCTGCGTTTCTCCTGGTCAGCACCAAGAAACGAGAGGCTCTGTTGGCAACGCAAGTTTCTCGGTGCTGAGCAGGAGAAACGAAGCCTGTTCTGGAAACGAGATTGGTGTTCGTCTTTCTACCTTTAATCATCTGATAGTAAGCTTTGAATCCAGATCGTGGAATGTCGTCATTGGACTTGAATATTATCTTGACTGTCTCAGACTGTGACTCAATTATTTGACGATATCTACATTATTTGATCAGGAAAAAAAAGCAGTTATTGTCAGTACACACCAGTTTCAAAAAACGTAGTCGGTCGGCGATCTGGAATCTGTGACCGAAAGGAATCGTGGGAGGCTAGAAAAGCACCTTTTTTCAGGTTTAAAATCAAACCTATCGTTTACAGGTGTTTGTATATTTGTATATTAACTTGCTGTAAGCTACAAACCGGAAAATCATTCACTTTCTTTCAATTTTGAATGAAAAGCTGGAAGTCCATAATTCCGTTCGGTCACAGATTTCAGATCGCCGACCGACTACGTTTTTTGAATTAGGTGTATATAGGGGGAAAAATTCAAAAGCAACCACTAATGTAAACAGCGTGGATAATATTTTAATATTAAAATATTATTGATCACGTGTTAATCGCGCGCTTCCAATGATTTTGGTGATATTATACGGCTAGCTTCTTTAAGAAGAATGTTTGGAATAATCACCTGTGTGATGATACTAAAACAATTATTCACCTCAAGCTCGAGGAGTATTGATGGACATTTACATTTATGTCTGCGTCACCGACAATAGACCTTTTCGATGGCGTGACAATGTTTTCCCATTTCAGACCACGTGTCATTCTCTAGAGAATATATTCTTTGTTTGGGTGCATCCATATTCATGTGTTTTCTCATGCATAACCGTTAAAAAAAGAAATGATACTCTAGGGAATGACACGTGGTCTGAAATGGGAAAACATTGTCACGCTACCGAAAAGGTCTATTACTTCGCCTTCAGTAACTAATTGTTACGCATAAAGCATACAGTTAGTCTTTGTTATATAGCTGCAATCCCTCCCACCCCCCTAATACGCGTGCTGTCATTGGTTGTTTCGTGGTCACATGGCAGCAAACAATTCAACTGTTTCCCGTCTAACATTATCCAGCGGGCAACATTTGCAATGACGTCAGAGGGAAACAGTGCAGTGTTTCCTGGAAAATACCGATGACCTTGATGATCTTTCAAAAAGTAATATTTCTAACTTAATGACTGATCCCTCGGGAAATCATTTAGTTCTGTTTCTCGAGAATCTCAATGTTTCCCTCGTCCGGAGCCTCGGGCAACATTAAGATTTTCGAGAAACAAAACTAACTGTTTCCCTTCGGGATCAGTCATTAAGCGTTAATTGTTCTGGTCTCTTTACCTTGTTCCACAATAACGACCTATACGAGAACTCGGCACAGTTTCCTCTCCATCATACACTTCAACAAAAACTGCTGAACATTGGAGGCTGAACTTGATATCAAATGCTTCAAATTCCATACGAACCACGTGACCTTTCTTAGCTTTAATTGTCCATGTACAGTGTGCATTGCTGTCATAGTAACCAGGATAATAGGGCGAGACGATGTAGCCTGAAGTATTAGTCAGTATCTCGTTGCACGCTGTGTACAAACATGTCAAACATGATCACAAACCTTTAATTTTTTTTATTTTTTTGGGGGGGGGGGGGGGGGAAGGGGGGAAGGGGTGGTACATGGAGTCACATTTCTTGTTTTCTAGATATAGGCGCTCGAAATGGTTAACACGAAGGATGGCAGCCCCTCTTTGGTATAGTTTATTATAATTGTTTTCGATAGAGCACCTTGTAATTATTGCACAGTCCCTTAACGATGAGCCGAAAGATGACGCTAATTAATTATTCAACTTCTTACCTTCTCTTGCTGATGTTGGAACGATGTGATCACAGTAGCTACCCTCGGTGCTGTATAAACCACCTATGGACATAACTCCTGGCCTATCCGTGACTTCACCTTCAACAGCAAGCTTTAAAACAACCAACATTGTATTCTAAGCAACAGAAGTCATTCTTACATTTCTACAAGCACAACAGATCAGCTTATCAATGAGATTGTTTAGAAAGCAATTGTTTCCAGATCCTCTCAATAATTAGTATTAAATGTTTAAAATTCTTGCTCAATATGTTTTGGGTCCGAAGTTCTCGGAAGTTTTTTCTTTAAAAGCAAAGACTTGTTTAGTGATTTCATCAGGGACCGCGGAGCGTATTTGTTTTTTTTTTGTGTGTGTGTTTTTGTTTTTGTTGTTTTTTTGTTTGGGGGGGGGGGTAACGACCGCCGAAGACGAGAGCATTTATCAAGGCGTATATATATTGGAATATTAAATGAAATATTTTATCGTTACAAAATTCCTGTACCTAACAGTGCGGCCCTTAAGTAATTATAATATTATTAGACCTTAAGCTATAACCATGTTCAGTTACCGTCTTATATGGCTTACTAATAATTAAAAATTAGCATTCAAAATATTTCACTGGCTCTAGTTTATATCTAACCTTATACGCCGTTACCGCTGTCAGTGTTACTTGTCCTTCCCTCCATCTACTGTCATCACTGTCTTTCACCATCCATATCGGTCTCTTGCTGTATGCTTTGTCGAAATTTTGATAAATTTTTAACACCTTAGCCCCAGGTCCCCATATTCTGTACTTGAACTTTAGACATCTCCATGGAGATTCCAATGCTCTCTCATATCGCGGGCTCTCTATTCGTGCTACATTATTGGGTGTTCCCGATGTACCAATGAGGCTCAACACGTTTCCTAATAGTAAGAAATTGTTAATTAAAATGTATATGACCATCGCTTGTATAGAGCTGCAACTGATCAACGATATGTTTAGTTTGACCTATTTCAAAAAAGAGGTTGAGGGGGGATTTATCAGTCACTGTCCATTAAGCAACTGAAAGCGGGAACTGTGGACACACTATATATACGACAGATACATGAATATAGTCGAGTTGATCAAGTTCTGCATCGTTTTGCAATTTATATACCTTGTTTTCCTCGACAAGTTGACCTGTAAATCCTAAAAACACCAGAGCCACGAGGCAGCAGCTTCAAATAATCTTTCCATTCTAAGAGGTTCCCAGTCTCTGCTTCACAACTGTACGAAATATACAATATGTATTGCCTTGATAATACGTTTTTCCAAAGGTTGAGTCTGCTGTATTTAACCTCGGTTTTCTGATCTTCGGAATAAAAAGTGACCAATATTCTGTCACCTCCTGAAACGCAATCGATAGAAAAGCTGAAAATTTGAAAAAATTAAAATTTGCTTAGGCAAAATCAAGTATTTAGGACTACACTGGGATTCCTGTGGTTATGCAGTATCACTTAATCATTGAGAGAATGGTTTCCTGTGATCCATAGAAGTATTCAGACTGAGAAAGGAATGTACTACGATATATAAATATGCTGAGCAATAAAATATCTCTTTTTCATGACCCTATGTTACACAAGTTTTCACAATATACACCTATTTCAAAACACGTTGTCGCAACCAAGAGGCTCAAGTAACAAGCCAAGACCGCAGAGAACGTCGGTACTCGTAACTGTCGATTAAACTATCCATGACTTGTGCAGTTGAATGTAGCTGTAATCGAAGTATTTTCTGATGCAGCAATGCTTCGAGTGATTTGTGAAGTGTAGTAATGAAAATACGCCATGAATAGATTGATTACTAGGAGTTTCGAATAGAAACTGAAATGCTGCGAATGGCATACTTATAGATTTTGATCAGTAGTAAGCAGTTGCATCAACCCAGATTGTTCTTCTTCAGATATTTTGTTGACCCCTTCAGACACCAAGTCAAACACAAATAAGAGAAAACAGTCAGGCAGATAGGTGAGAGACAACGTATCTGAATCTGGGATAATTCGTCTTTCAAAGCATTTAAGTACATTTTGTCTCCTCGCAAAGAATCTGATCAACAATGGCGTTAGTCCAACTTTCGATTGATAATGTCTGGGCACAAAGTAGCGCCAAAAAACTCATGAATGAACATTGTCTACCCCGTGATGTGTCACTAAATCGTTCATGACCTTAATGAATGCTTCCAGCAACAAATAATTTCGAGCTGGACATGGTTAAAATGCGAAAAATACCTCGTTTGGTTTCCTAGATTTCTACAACGGCGGCACGGCAAACTATGCACAAACAAAGCCACGAGAGACCCACGTGATTTGTGTGCATACAGCAGCTCACGTGTGTCGATGACGAATAACGCTGACCGTATGGAGTGCGTGCTCGCAAATGCTCACAGAATGACTGACAGGCACTGGAGCGGAAAATCGAGATTTTTTTTGGCATATGGCACAGGCTTCCCAAAAGATTTTTTTCGTACATGGCACAGGCTTCCCAAAAGGCAAGATTAGTGTTGCTGCTCGCCTAACCGGCGTTCTCTGCGGTCTTGTCTTATTGCTTGGGCCTCTTGAGCTTTTTGAAGTAGGTGTACGTACGAATAACGCTAATATTTCACAAGAACGGAACCTCTTACTATAAAGTTCACTTTTGTCCAACACCCCAATTCCATTCTGTCTTCCATCCCCGTTGATGTACGTCTGCCAGACACCAAAATCTGACATCCACGTGAAGCAAATGTGCATCCATTTCTTTATACTTTTTCTAAAAAAAAATAATAATAACGTAAGAGGAGGAGAAGAAGAAGAAGAAGAAGAAAACAGAGTATCAAAATGGCAGCTAGACGTCATAATAAATAGAGTAGACCATATCATGCCTGGGAGGGGACATTTCAAGTCTCCAGTGAATGACCGCTGCCTTGTACAGCAGACGCATTTCTACAGGGTCAGCCTCAATTGCACGTAATATATTCATAATTACCAGAACAACTCGTGGAAATTCAAAGTAGTTTGCATTGTTAAGGACAAGTTCGACGATGTTGCTTTCTCATTGGTATCTGTGAGAATTGTCCACGCACAATCGAGGCTAATCCTGTGCAAATGCATTTGCAGTACAGCATTTCAGCGGCCATTTTCTTTTACCTTGCTATGTGACCTATCTCCAGATATGCAATAGTATGGTATTCTTTCTCATCCTGTACATAGACAACGCTAATGGTGGTTGATGATGAGCTGTTTATCGACGTCCAAAGGCATATGGTCATTTCGTCAAGCGTTTCTTTTAATTTGATATCGACAGAGTGTTTGTTCTGACCGAGCGAGAAACCAACGTCTGACTCATGATCGTTGGTTAAGTTGTCGCCTAAAAAAATAACAAAGGAAAGAAAGAACAATTATTAATCGAGAAAGGTTCATTTCACAAAAAGCTAGACTCAAAGTGCACCTGAAGCTTACGACAGTACTTTGTAAATCAGTTCTTCATTAGATACACAATAAAATGGTTAAATATTTTTGAATATAGACTGCGCGTTTTGGAGTTATAAGAGATCGAAATGTAAAGCGTGACGTCATTTCAGGAATTCATTAATATACAAAAACATCCACAAGCGACTTTCTGTCCTTTTTTAAATTGAATATTGCCAATCTAGTTTCAATATATGTCTTTGTTAACATTTTAGCTGGTTGATTCAATAGCATATGCCTTAAATTACAAATTACTTTTAGACCGTGTCCCGAAATGACGTCACGTTTCATATTTCAAACTCTTATAACTCTAAAACGCGCAGTCCATGTTCAAAATGACTGAACCATCTTATCATGTATCTAATGAAGAACTGATTTAGAAAGTACTGTCGTCAGCGTTAGGTGCACTTTAAACCATCTTATTGTATATCTAATGAAGAACTGATTTAGAAAGTACTGTCGTAAGCGTTAGGTGCACTATAAACCATCTTATTGTATATCTAATGAAGAACTGATTTACAAAGTACTGTGGTAAGCTTTAGGTGCACTTTAAACCATCTTATTGTATATCTAATGAAGAACTGATTTAGAAAGTACTGTCGTGAGATTTAGGTGCAGTGCACTTTAAATGCCCATTCCCCCTCACCAACCAATTAGATTTTAGCAGGTGCCGTTCGGTCGCATTTACCGTATAAACATTCTTTAATATCCAAAATAAGAATTTCACACATTTAGACGTACCTTGCGCATGGCTTGACGCCTTTAGAACATTTGCAACCTTTTCATAAGTCGTTTCCCCAATTACATCCCATTGCAACTTCCCATCACGTCCTTTTAACCATCCTTCCCATTCGTTCCGTCGCTTTTGGCCAAGGCTTTCTTGCTCTAGAACAAGAAAAATGTCACCAGAAAACAACAGAATACGCAATCAGTGGTTATGCAATTACAAAAGAGCTAGCTAGTTCAGAAAAATGCCAAACTTCTCATTTTTCATTTCTTATTCAAACTACGTCCAGATGTAATGGTAGCAAATAAAAAAACCCTGATGAACGACTAATCAGTCGAGAAAGATTACCATCGCCTTTATCAGTAGATAAATCCTTTGCATTACAGGATTACAGGATACAGTCACGTGACTGTTACTAGATTCCAAAAATATTTGAACTTCCTTTATTTAAGGAGACTGCGTACCATAGAAAAGTGAAGCTACTGCGTATGCTACTACGCACTACTTTGATTCTGACGTAATATTTGAGCCCCCCGAAATGTGTGCGCATGAAAAATCACTCAAGGTCCCCAAATTTTTGTCGAGTAATCACTGTCATCAAAACCATGCATTTTCACCATTTTTCGAGCTTCAAATGTCAAAAATTTTCATATTTTGCACGGGACCCTATGACCTTTTGGAAGAAATCGGAAGGAGCTGTATACCAAGAACAAACTTTTGACGAACTTTTGACAAAAATTGCATGTCGAAGAAAAAGCAGTAAGTGTACTTCAATTTGTACTCGTTTGACACAAAAAGCAATTAACAGCGATTTTCTGGAAAAATAAAGGCAAAGGGTTGATTACTGATCGAGGAAGTTATGAATTTTTTCGTAGAAAAATGGTTTTGGCTTAGTTTTCTACAAAAAGTTGTTGACATGCATGTGTTTAACCGTAAATATCTCGAAAACGACTTCTGGACACCTTTTTTTTCTTTGCATATTTGAAATCAGCACTAAATTTGGGTTAAGAAAATCGTGGTTTGAAAACTGTTTTATGGTTATTTTCTATGGTAGGCAGCCTCCTTAACTGATTTTTGCTCGATCACCAGTGTCACGTACATCCAAACTGTTTTACGAAATACATTTTAATCTTTAAAAAATACTTGCGATCATTTCGAAGTTTGTTTGCCATCCAGCCGAGCCTTCCCGAAGAGAGCGTGGCCGGGCTGAATAGCTGTTATTACGGGCATGCAAATGAGATGCTTATGACCCGTTATCCATTGTATTGACCTGATAGTCTCGCTTGGATGATCAGAACAACAAAAGGTTTTTCATATAACCGTAATAACAGTCATTGATTAGTTATCGTAGAGAGATATCAGCACGTGACTGTTTGATGCAAAACGCCTATTTTAGAAGAATGATTGACTGAATGACTCACCTTTCCTATATCCATACGCTTCTACCCGTAATACCTTCCACTTGTGGTATTTCGTAGGTATGAATCTGATGTATCTGCCAGTAGTATCCAGTAACGTATTCCTCACAACTATATTCCCTCCTTTGTTACCTAAAAACAACTGAAAAACGTACCGTATTATTAGAGTAGTTTTCGTATGAGTGAGAAACGTACTGCGCCGTATCGTAACCGTATCCGTATCGTAATCTCGATAAAAACATTCGAAATTCCTGCCGTAACCGTAACGTGTCGTAACCGTGAAGGTTTCTCACTCATATGAAAACGACTCTAACAATATGTGCAGTAAGTTATTTTCAAACGTTTATCGTTACGAGTCAGTTAGTATTGAGAAAATTGGCTCCATTACACTTTCTACTTTAAGAATAACGTTCACATGAAATGTTCAAACGTGAAACGTCATTAAAAAAAGTGGGAAAAATTGTTATACAACAGAGAGAAGAAACCTGAAAAAATATATCTCTTAGATCTTCGTAATCCCACTTGCCATCGCAGGTTTAGCAACAGCTGCTGTCAAAACCCCGCAACAGCTTCTCAAGGACCTTAGGAACCTTCAAATCAGAGCAATGATTAGCGAAGAAAAAGGGAAAATAGATTTGAATGTACCAGATCACCTGGCTACTGCCACCTTCTACGAAACAAGGACAAGGGTGTTAAAAGGTAAGCTGTTGTTGTCTCTTTCGGCCTATCTGTTGTCAGTTCGTCAGCCTGTCGGTTTGTCGGCTTGTCGGCTTGTCTCAGTCATTCTGTCAGTTTGTCGGCTTGTCTCTGTCATTCTGTCAGTTTGTCGGCTTGTCTCTGTCATTCTGTCGGTTTGTCTCTGTCATTCTGTCGGTTTGTTGGTCTGTCTCTGTCATTCTGTCGGTTTGTCGGTCTGTCTCTGTCAGTCTGTCTCTGTCAGTCTGTCTACTCTCTTTTTCCTATCCTTTTCCCTTCTCCTTATTTTTCATTTCCATTATTTCTTAACATTTATAGCGGAGCTCCCGCGCGGGCCGAAGGCCCGCGCGAGCGGAGCACCATACTTTAGAAAAAATGGTAACCCATCG